>PPNK03000009.1:0-313077 GCA_003708145.3 Phaffomyces orbus
TGACTGAGGTGACATATTGTTCATTAAAATTCAAACCTAAATAACAACTGACAACCAGCTTCAAATGGATAAGGTAACTTTCTACAGAAGTTTTGGGTTGATTCATCTTCTTTGTCGTTTGGACTTAAATGTGTGAGAGAGCTTTTGTGAGAAAACTTAATTAATTTTTTGATGAACAGAAAACACAAATTCGGACCACAAAAGCACCACCAAAATTCTTAAACTGTCTGAAAATTTCTGCTAATCTACTTTTGGGTTATAAATTAAGAAACAGATAATTGCAATCTCACCTAAAAAAAACTTGACAGTTTACTACAATCCAAGTCAAAAATTACTGGTTCGCCTCAAAAAACAAAAAGAGAACTGAAGTATCTGAAATCTTCTTGTACTACTCCAGAACTTACATTTTTAATTAAATTTGCTAATTTAGATAAATGACTTCTTTTCAATGAAAAACACCAGTTTTTCAGTTGTCCACTCCAAAAACCAAGAGTCAAAAGAAAAAATGGCATCAAGGAGCCCATCAGTTATATCTATGAAGCATTATACTATCGAACTGTTAAGAAAAGGTTTATTTGTTGCTTCATTCTCAACATCATTAACATTTTCGCTATTAAAAGAAAAACATCCATCATCTCAATCATATGTTCTTTTTTCTCCTCAGAATGAAGATATAGAGTGTCACCATGATAGAAATCAAATTAGAATAGATTTGGTTCAGAAAACTGATTTCAATTTGGAAAAGATTGAAATTAAAAACAGATCTTTTGGAGAAATATATTCAGTCAGGGGAGATACTCCTCAAAATATCCCGACACTACAAAGATACAAAGCCAAAAGCTTTCGTAGACCAATATTGAAACCAACTTATCTGACTCTGTTTTAAAAAGATTCTTGCAATTTTAAAGTAACAACCAAAAAGTTGTTTTAACCAATTATATGGAGCAGTTGAAATTGAGGTTTTGCTAATCTGGTGATTGTCTTAAATAGTTTTTCATTTTTTGTTTGAAGTGATTGTTTAGATATTTAATGTAAACGTAAATTTTCTACCTGTAGATTCTCATATTTTGAATACCTTTAAAGGACACACATTGATCATCGCTTGGGATTTGATACCATCTCTTGTTGAACAATGATTTTCTGTTTTCAGAAACTGATCCTTCCAGCGGCTTGTTTAATTCTCTTTCGGTGTCTTTAATGATTTGCTATTTGATATTTTTATATATAGCTAATTAACCAACTGTTCTCGAATTAGAGTACCACTTATCTTTTGATTTAAGATTTGTGGTTTTTTCAAAAAAAAAAAAAAAAAATGTTTGAGATCAATAAATGCATCTCCTATTTTTCTAAGAGCGTTCCCTCTTCAAACACGATCACCCCTGAAATCACTGAAATCACCCCGTTACAATGAATTTCAGGTTAATATTGACTTTTAGTGTAAACATTTTTTTATATCACCAGAATTGTGGTCCGAACCGAGAAGATATGACTTTAGTGTTGTAGGTAGTTATATGTCTTTATTAGGTATGTGTCGTTGAATTATAGCTATAATGTTCTTCGTTTATGATAGATAAAGATGATCAAGGATTATATTGGAACATACTCTCACTTCTGAATTGTTTATGAGTGGAAGCTTCATGTAGTAATTACTAGCATTACACTAGCTTCAAATATCACACTTTATCACTCTATAACCCTTTACAGTTCAATCCAAAAAAATCCTAGTCATACATTACAAATTTAAACATAAAACAGACATCAATCTAGTATCACAAAAGAGCATTAATTTCATAACAACATATTTCCCACAATATATCTAAACCTCACCTGCCTTCTTGGAGTTACAAGCAACGATCTTGATCCTATCTGCAGTGATTGTTTCGTTTTGATCTAACTTAACATTGACATCCTTGATTACAAAAGTCCAAACATCATCACAAAATCTATAAGTGTGTAAATGTCCTTTGAATTGTAATTTGGATTTAACATTCTCTTTCAACGATTCAGAAACGATCCTATCAAACTATATTGGATTAATGTTAATATAATAAAAACATCATAAATAGTATGAACAATTATATCTGTGTCAAATAATATTAACATTACAATTGTGTCATTTTAAATACTTACGTTTGCCAATATGCTCATTGCTAATTGGGGTTGAATTCTTTGATCTCTGTTCACCATTAGTATCAATTTCCACACTAAATTATAATCTAATGATACTTACGAGATCAATGTATCTAATGCATCTGCTAATGTGGTACCTAACCTGTATTATATTGTATTAGTAACCATAATTATCCAATCACCCACAATACGTGAGAATGCTACTCAATTCATCGAATTCTTTGCATATTCATGGAAACATTTGTACTGTAAACATACGTTGATCTTCTATAAAGCTCGTAATATCCTTGATTACTCATAGTTTGATTCTTTAAATGACTAATTTTGTTAGTTTTTACTGTATCCGTCACATATTTTTTTTGATTTTATATTTGAATTGGTTGTGAAGTCACCCGGAATTGAGCGATGTAAAATATCCATCTTTATTTTACACAACAATTCTGTAAGAATATATTAATAAAGATCATGTCATCCACAATCTTCTACCGCTTCAGATCACAGAAAGCAACTTCCAGAATACTGTTCGATGGGACAGGTATAACAGTATTCGATTTGAAAAAAGAGATAATCAGTGAAAATAAACTGGGTGATGGTACTACATTTGATTTAAAGATTTATAATAGTGATACAAATGAAGAATATACAGATGATACTATTGTCATTCCACGTTCCACTTCTGTCATTGCAAGACGATCACCACCTGCTAAACATGGGAAAGGTACAGCAAGTAGGTACGTGACTGGTAAACCAAAGATAACTAAAATCACTTTAAATACACATACAAGCAATAACAATAACACTTCTACCATACCTGAAGGTCAAGTCATGACTGAAGAAGAAAGAATCAGTGCGATGTTTGCCAATCAAGATGATCAATGGAAACAAACTCAACAAGTAATGTCTGGAGCAACTGCAATTTATAATAAACCCACTACAGCAACTACAAATAATCCAGAAGATGTCCCACCACCAGGTTATATGTGTTATAGATGTGGCTCCAAGGATCACTGGATCAAGAATTGTCCAACAAATGACGATCCTAATTGGGAAGGGAAAAGAATTAAAAGAACTACTGGTATTCCTAAAACATATTTGAAAACTGTGGAAAATCCAGGAGATGATCCAACAAAGACATATATGATGAATGAAGAAGGTAAATTCGTTGTTCAAGTTGCAGATGATAAGACATGGGAGACTTTCAAAAAAAAGATGAATAAAAATGATGAAGTTTTAAACGATTTAAAAAAGACGGTTGATCCTAGTTTCTTAGATCCAATTGATAATAAATTCATGGTTGATCCAGTTATAACTCCATGCTGTAACAAATCATATTCATTGGCAACAATCGAAGATTATTTATTAGAATCAGATTTCGTTTGTCCAAATTGTTCAAAAGGAGATATCTTTTTAGATCAATTAAAACCAAATGATGATTTGAAAAAACAAATTGATGAATATTTGAACTCTGAATTTGAAAAAAGAGGCGTTAAAAGATCTTTAAATGCTTCTGATGGTGCTAATAAAAAACAAGATTTAGGAAATTTCAATCCTTTAAATCCAGTATTACCCCCATTACCAATGGGATTACCATTCGTTCCTCCATTCCTTCCATCTGTTCCAATAAACAATGGACAACAATGAGTTAATATACATAGATTCATCTATCTCATCTGTTCTTTTTTTCTCTACTCATAACCAATCATAGATACTAAAATATTCGTATTATAAATATCCAACTCTATACAATCTAATTTGAACCATTTGAAAATGAAATAACTGCATATTTACCACTTGATAACCAACCCAATTTATTTTCATTTGATTTTCCCCATTCATTGGTAACTTCTTCATATACACCATGTTTCAATCCAACAATGACATCAGCTTTAACAGTTCTTAAACTTAAGATTTTCAAACCTTCAGAAGCTAAAGGACCAATTGATTTAATAAATGGAGTGGTTGGTAACCATCTTCTATCACCTGTTAATTTTCTATAATTCATATCACCTTTGAAAACGATTAACGAGGAGTTTAATAAATCGTTATAAACTAAATCACCACCAAATGTACCAGAAGGAGATATTTTATGGAAATCATGATCTAATGTCCAAAATGGAGATGTTCTTAAATTTAAAGTCCCATTATTATTCAAAAATTCTAATTTGTTAATCAAAAAGTTCAATTCTTTTCTTTGTTCTTTGAAAATTTGATCATCTTTTAACAAATTCAATAATTGATAAAAATCTTTAATGTTAACATCAGAAACCATCCATGGAATATCTTTAGTATGTAACACAACTTCATCGACTAATTTCAAATCAATTAAGAACAAGGCAAAGATCAAATCAGTATATAATTCAAACCCTGAATTGTCTAACACAAAATCAACTCTTCTGATAGATTTTTTAGTGTTTTTCAATTCTTCCCATGCTTGATCTAAATCATTTGTTAAAATTTTATCTTCTGATGCTTTTCTAGCTTCAGCACCTTGAATTGATTTGATGTCTTCTAATGAAGCACATGCTAATAATGATAAATCAGTAGCATTCCCCCAAAGTGAAATCTCTGCAAATTCTCTGAATAAAATTCTTAATGATTCGTCATCGATTTCAATTCCATCACTTATCTCTTGTGATAATTGATGATAACGAATCGCTAATTCATTGACACCTGCAACTGATTCTTTAAATGAGTCAGACTTCAAATTATTGAAAATATCATAGTTGAACCATTCTGATCTTTCAATAAATAATGAATTAATGACCCTGTATAAATAACACTCCAATATTAACCAAGGACCTGTCAACCAAGTGTAATTTTTACCCTTTAATTCAGAATTATATGATTTATGTGCTAGATTAGAGTCATCTTCAAACCCAGCGATAGAACCATCATTAGTAATATCATCCTTCAACTTTTCCAAAGCTCTAACGATTTCTAAACCTTGAGATCTGAAATCATCACTTGATGATTGAGTATTAATCGCATTTTGAACGTCATCAATTGAATCTTGGACAATTTTAATCCAGCGAACTCTGGCTGTGGAGAAGGCAAAGGAATCAGGGTCCTTATTGAAGTAAACTGGTGGTAATTCTGACATAATTTGAGTGATAGCTTGATATCAATCTGTTTTAATAGAAGAGTTCTCTCGGGTTATTGTTTCGCGTATAGAAATGTGTAAAAATGTGTGAACTCATCGCATATGAATTTAAAATAAGGTAACAGATCAATCATGGCAAAACCATTGAAAGTCGCATTTGATGAAGTTTTAGAACAGTTCCAGAAAGTAGAAGCATCTTCTCTACTGCACAACTCTGCTGATTTCCAACAACTGCTAACAGAAACAATACAAAATTGGCTTCTTTTTCAAAGAGCCATACAGAACACCTTCAGTGATAATGAATCTTTAGAAGATTTGAACACTTCAGAATTGAAATATCTTAGCGTTGATTATTATATTGCTCAGTTATACACACAGCTCAATGCTCCAGCTAGACAAAATAACCTTAAAAAATCCATCTTGCTATATCTTTCATACCTTACAAAACTTCGTGATTATGGAATTTCTAGCAAGCAAGACAATGAGAAACTCGAGAAGCTTAAGGAAGATCCATTTAAGATTCCTAGGTTCTCTGAAGACGCCAGAATAACAAGAGATGAGAAAATCAAAAACTATAAATTAGAAAAATCATTAGCTGAACAGTTATTAATATTAGAAAAATTAGAAACTAATGAACAAGAATATTTGAATGCAGATGAAGAGCAAATAAGATCGTTATACTTAGATCAATTGAAACTATTCACCATTAGAGCGTTTAACAACGTTAAACTACTCACTCAAGAGCTAGAGATTCTACAATTTGCTCCAAAGATTGAAGAAATCAAAAACTTTGAAAAAGATCAAAGAGAGAGATCGAAACATGAAGATGAGAATAAAGATCCAACAAAATTCACAGACAAATTAGAAAACGTATCGAAAGTCAATGAATTCTTATCTAAAGATGGTAAGATTCTAAAACCATTCACAATCATGAAAAGAGAAGATCTTAAAAAGAAAGTTTATGGAACAGGACAATATTTACCAACTATGACAGTGGAAGATTACCTTGAACAAGAGTTGGCTAATGGTGGTATGGTATCTTCAACAAATGAAGATGAAGAAAGTTCAGATGAAGATGATTATGAGAAAAATGATAGGGATACTTACAAGGCAAGAGAATGGGATGAATTCACTGAAGCTAATAGAAAAGGTAGTGGTAATACAATGAATAGGGGATAGATATAATACTATTCTTATACGCTTGAAATACTATGTAATATTTTCATTTCTTTATTTCAAATCTTTTTTAAGCCTCCATTTAGGATTGTAATTTTTTAATTTCTTTGATCAATAAATGATGTTGTTGTTTTAAATCATCATAACTTAAAACATCATTTTCATTTTCGTTTAAACGATAGATAATCCATTGATCATCTTTTTTGAAATTCTTTAAAACGTTTAAAATTAAAGTGTATAAATCTGAAATCATTATTAATTGTTCTGTGTTTGATTCTGATTTAAACTTATAGATAAATTCATATAACGATTCAATTGAATTTCTAAAATTTTTATTCTTAAACCTAAATGAGTATAAAACTTTATAATATAATAAAGATTTGGAATAGTTATTCTTTGGGTTAATTGCTCTTAAATATAATAATTCATCAATTAGTTTCTCATCTTTTAAAAACTCCAATTCTAATAGTATATGAATCGAATTAGTCTTAAATAACGTGGAGATTAATCTTCTTAATGATTCTCTTTTCAAATCATCTGAACTAATGTTATCAAGTGCAAATTTAACACTGTTGAAATCTTGTAATTCTAATGAAATTGTAAATAATGCATGAAATTTTTGTTCTTTATATTCATCATCAAATTTATCATTAGTGAAATTTTTTTTGGAAATTGAGTTATTTATAAATTTGAAAGCTTCTTTGAAATATAAATTATTTAAAAACAAAATTGCCAGGTTCAAATAGTATTTCGATAATTTTGTGTTGAAAAATACGATAAAATCATCAATTGGTTTGAATAATTCTTTCTCTTCAATTGATAATTTATAGTTTGAAATTTTTGATTCATTCAAAATTAAATATTTTGCTGCCTTTTCAGGAGTTCCACGTTTGAAATACGTAATTGGTCTCAAAATATTAGAAATTGGGGTTGAATCATCTAACAATGATAAAAATTTAGAATAAACCAAATCAGATGAATTTTTTGAAATTAAAAAAATGATGATATTGTATAAGAATTCATTTGAATTGATATATTTTATTAATACAGATTCGGTGATTGTGATTAAAGATTCCTGATTGAAATGAATACCATTTTGGATTTTTGAGTTTATCAATTGATTACTTAATTTTTTATTAGAATATTGATCAATATCAACATTTGTCTTTTCGTCTAATGAAATTTGGTAGGATAAGTTGAAAATGTAATATCTTTTCATTATTTTGAATGTTGTTGATAAATATGAATTCGCTAGTTCTTTATTCTCAAAATCTAGAGTCAATAATAAAATGAACAAATCAAATATAATCTCAAAATTATTGTCTAATATTTGTTTAACTGATGATGAAATCATTGAAGATCCAACTTCGGTTAATTGTGATTCAACATATGCTGAACCTCTAATTGATCCATTTGATGCAGTTTCTAGTATTTCACCAATTAGTTCTAGAAATTCACCTAATTCTGTTAATTGTTGGATGAAAGTATTCAAATTAATTGGGTTGATTTTGTTACTCAAACTTGATTCATATATTTGAGTGGATATTTCTTTAATTGAACTATTCTCGTTTTTATTTAAATTTAACACAATTGAATTCAATAAATCTTCTTGAATTTCTTTATCTAAAGATTTTTTAAAGTTGGAGATTATGTTCAAAAATAAACTTTTTTTGATCAATTTATCATCATTATTGATATTTGATAAGTTCTTATTTAATGATAAGTGTTCTAGTTCTGCTAATGGTCTAATTGTACTAAACCCATCTCTATTTATCAAAATAATGAAATCTTCCTCAATGTATAGTTTTAAAGCTTCTTTTGATTGTTTTTCAAACTCTTTGCATAAAGATTCAAATCTAAACCATTGTCTCTCAATTGTTTTCTCATGATTATTATCATATGAAATATTCAAGGCAATGGTTTTATTAACTCTATCTAAAATAGATAAATCTTCATCTGCGAATTGTTCGTCTTTTGGTGAAAAATGTGTTTTAAAAATTGATAATGCTGTTAAAATAATTTTGTTGTTATAAGTTTGGAAGATTTTACGGTTGTAAAACTGTGACCAATCCTCATCTTTAAGTTTTGTTAAAATGAATGGAGTATTTATGAGTTGATTAGTTGTATTCCATGTTGATGATGTGTTTTCATGGATTGCCAATGATTGGATAACGGTTGAAGAACCACTTTTCCATAAAACCCATAGTTTAAATCCAGATTTAGTTTCTATTAGATCAAAATCACTAACTGACCAGATTGAAGTGCTTTCTGGCAAGTTTGAACCGAATTCAAAATTTGAACCTAAATCGATAATATCTAATGGAGAAGATTGTAATTTGAACACTTTAAAAATACCATTACCAAATGGTAAAAATATTGATAAGTATGTACCATTAGATTTAGTTTCTAATAGGTTTAATAGTTTAGTTGGTTGGGAATCAAATAAATCTTTGTTTGAAGTTAAATTGTGAATTAATTCACTCAAATTCTGTTCTAGTAGTAATGATTGAGTAGATTTTGACCAAACACGTAATTTTTTACCTATTGTAACGGTGATTATCAAATCATCATAATGAATACAGTCGATCACAGTTTTTTCAGATAATCCACTCGGCACTTTGACTCTTGCTTTGTTTGACCAAGGTTTCAAAAAATTTCCTAAACTTTCAAAATATGAGTTATCATTAAATAAAATTGGATCAAATGTAAATTTTTGGTGATCTTTTAGTAATCCAATAATACCACCGTCTTTTAACAACACAATGAGATAATCATGAGAATAGGAATATAATAAATGTGGTTTTCTAATATCAAAACCGTAAGCATTTGTTATACGAGACCAATGCTCGTAGTCTTCAGAATTAATTGTAAAAGAATCTTGAAAAAATTGAGACACAGAAAAACTGATTGTGAAAAAAGCACCTGATTCTGAAATAGCATCAATGATTATATATTCAAGATTATCATTCTCATTGAGAAATGAATTAATAACAAAACAATTGGAGATGATCTTGTCTGGTAAATTGATCTTCAAGCTTTGAAAATTGATGTTTACGCTCTTATTGAAGACAATTGGTTCCAATAAGATGGATTTTGAGTCATTGATGAGTCTATAAGATACCCTTTGGAGCAAAGGACTGAGCTTTAATCGTAAAACTCCAGTAGAATCATTAGTTAGAGTTAGATCAAATCTAGTTTCGGCATCCTCAGATTCAGCGGATTCTGACCACAAATGGCGAGCAATATTCAGCTCCACCAGCTTCTGATTTGCAGAAGGGAAGTCTGTTCTCACTGAATCGCAGACTAATGACATTATCAGTAGTTTGAAACCCCAATTTATGATCAATTAGTTGTTTTGTTTACAATTTCTAAATTTTTCCAATGAAAACGAAACTAAAAAAATCCAAACATCTTTCCAGCCCTAATTCGCGACTATTACCTGTCTGGTCTAATTAGGAAATATTCGTGGTTTTTAGCGGGTAACCAGCACAACCAATTTTTCACTATAAAAAAAACTTTTTCGGCCTTTTTTTTTCACAATTCTTCCACTTTCTTTAATATTGGGAAGGTCTATGAATCTCAGAGGAAAAGTATGTTAACAATCAATCAGGAAAATCAATTTGAAGCTCATCAATGTCACAGTCTTACTATGATGATCAAACAATAAATTTCAAACTAGAGTATATGATAATCATATGATTTTAATTTTTACTCTGAGTTCCAAAAGATTTGTGAATTGTGTGACTCAAATAGTAATTCTGCATTACGTTATTGGTGGAGACTAACATCATTTGTTTCCTAGATTGATTAGAGTATAGGAGTACTCTTCATAGTTCTACTCTGGAGGTTTTATATTTAATCCAATTGATTCTTTCATTGGTAAGTTTTTTTCTTAACACCCAATGACCTTTATACATACTGTCTTTTTATGATGATTTTACAAAAACAAAGCTGGAATTACCAACTGATCTTTCTTGAAGTACAAGTTTTTGCACCTGCTGACATTAGAAGTATTTATATAAAGTGAATTGAGTTGATATATCAAATTGGATCTAACTAACATTTTCTTAGAAAAACTTTTAAGTGTACATCAAAATGTATTCATTGATATGACGAGCCATAGCACTGGGCACCGATTATTCATGACAGACACGCTTTTAAGTGGACTTAGAAAACCCACGTTACCGATCTTTGGATATCAATTTTATTGGAACTTATTTTTTAAATGAAAGAATTGTTTATTCTAAATATTTCATCAAGAAAATTGTAAGTTATAACAATCTTTGCTGTGGAATTATACTCCTTCTTTTGGAATTTTAAGAGATTGATTCAAGTGATGAGACTTTATAGATGACGAGTCAGAGTCGGGTTACCCGGTGATCGATAAAACTTTTTAATAACCATTCATGCTTCACTGATTTTGAATCTAATTGAATACAATTTTTCAAAGAAAGAGCAGTTTTTCATTATTTTATGAAAGAGTTTTGGACTAACATCTATCTAGAATAATCTGGTAAAAGGCTTTTCCAAATTCTATTAATTTTTAGAAAGGATATGATTTAAAGGTATGTGTAATTTTTTTGGGCTCTGTTTTCAAACAATATTATGTTAATGATGATTTTCCACATTTCACGACGGTCAACTGCGTGTACTCTATGTTAAGAGTACACTTTGATGATATTCTGCCCCTGACAGGGCGTGGTACTGATCCATATTATTGTTTTGAAGGTGATATTTGATTAATATTAAAATTATACTAACTTTTCTATTAAGTATGTATATAATTGATTATTATATATGAAGATCTAATTATACATCATCTTTGTGATGAACACATAACCTTTTAGTAATCAGGATTTCGTGATTGTTTTACTTACGATTTGCATGTCAGTCTGAATATGAGAATATAAATTAGATCTATTATGTATTATATCTGGTTTTGAATTTGCCAGTTGAAACTAACTAATTTGAATAGAATTATATGGAATTCATATAAGTGAATACAAACGTTAGCATGTTGAAATAATTAATGTAGTTAGCATGACGACACTCATGTCTTTGGGATGACGAATTCAAATTTCGATAATTCCCTGCCTAAACCTCTCCACCCATCCATCTGAGGCTCCAGGCAGGAAAGCCGTGTAGCTCCGCCTAGATGTTGGTACAAATTTCATTCGCGATGAGTCAAAATCTGAAAAATTTTGTTATCAGCGGAATGAAAAAAAAAAAAAATTCGAATTGAAAAACTTTTCATTTTAATATAAAAACTTCAAATTAAATCCAAAGCGACTTTTTAAGAGTTCTCTATCCCGTTATTAAGAATTCTTTGAGCCCAATTAGATATTAGCTAGAAGCTTGTTTATGAATTTTGCTTCAATCTTCACCTGTCAAGACTACATCTCTGATCATATTTGGAAAACTAATCAACAATAGATTCTCTTCAACAATTATTACATTACTACCATAAATCAAAAAATCAAAAATAAGAAACTAATATATTATAAAAACTATTTAAACAAACGATGAACTCATTAATCACAAGAAATTTTAACGGTTTTTTCCAAAAATCACTATTTGTTCGTTCTTTGGCAACAAGCACAACTGATTTAACATCTCAATCAAAATTAAATCGTGCTACTCTAACCATCAAAAATGGTCCTGTCTTCCACGGTTATTCCTTTGGTGCCAACAAAAACATCAGTGGTGAAGCTGTCTTCACTACCTCTTTGGTTGGTTACCCAGAATCAATGACCGATCCTTCTTATAAAGGTCAAATCTTAGTTTTTACCCAACCTTTAATCGGTAACTATGGTGTTCCATCTGGAGAAACTCGTGATGAATTCAACTTATTGAAATACTTTGAATCTCCTCATGTTCAATGTACTGGTATTGTTGTTGCTGATGTTGCTCTAAAATACTCTCACTGGACTGCTGTTCAATCTTTAAGTGAATGGTGTCAAAAAGAAGGTGTTGCCGCAATCACTGGTGTTGATACTAGATCAATCGTTACCTACTTAAGAGAACAAGGTTCTTCATTAGCTAGAATCTCTGTTGGTGAAGAATACGATGCTGACCAAGATGAAGCTTTCCAAGATCCAGAGTCCGTGAACTTGGTTCATAAAGTCACTACTAAAGCTCCATTCCATGTTTCCTCTCCAGGTAAATACCATGTTGCTGTTATTGATTGTGGTGTTAAAGAAAACATTTTAAGATCTTTAGTTTCAAGAGGTGCTTCAATCACTGTTTTCCCATATGATTATCCAATTTATAAAATCGCTGATAAATTTGATGGTATTTTCATTTCAAATGGTCCAGGTGATCCAACCCACTGTGCTTCCACCGTTTACAACTTACAAAAGACTATGGAATCACACGATTTACCAATATTTGGTATCTGTCTAGGCCATCAATTGTTGGCTTTAGCTGCAGGTGCTAAAACTGTTAAATTGAAATATGGTAACAGAGCCCACAACATTCCAGCTTTAGATTTGACTACCGGTAAATGTCATATCACTTCTCAAAATCATGGCTATGCAGTTGATGCAACCACTTTACCAGCTGACTTCAAACCATATTTCATTAACTTAAACGATCAATCTAATGAAGGTATGATCCACGTTTCTAAGCCAATTTTTTCAACCCAATTCCATCCAGAAGCTAAAGGTGGTCCATTAGATTCTTCATACTTATTTGATAAATACTTTGAAGACATCAGAGCTCATAAAGCTAAACAAACTGAAGCTGGTGTTGCTGTTGACAACAAACCAGATGAACTTTTAGTTAATGTTTTAGCTAAAGAAAGAGTGCAATAGATAGAACTAATACATAAAGAGTAATAATTGATAACTTTAATGTAGAGTATTGATACATAATTAAAGATTAGCTGTTCATACACGAACGCGGTGTTCAATAAGAAAAAAAATTAAGCTTGCAAAATCATTTTAGTGTCAAAAACACAAGGCAACTACCAAAACATTCAAAAAAATCTCATACTGGTACATTTACAACTAGTCATTTTGGGCTCCATTGTATATTAAGTACATCTAACAGTATGGTGTCTGATGAACTGGTTCCAATAGCTCAAATATTACCGAAACTCTCGAAAAAAGAGTTGCAAAGACGTGATGTATTTGGAAGAACCATTTTACATCTGGTTTGTATAGTTGGTAGATTTGATTTACTGAAATGCTTACTTAAAAATCCAAGTATTAATGTTCACATTGCTGATCATGAAAGTGGTTGGACTGGGTTACACTGCTCGATATTTTATGGTAAATTATCATGTGCCAGGTTATTATTAGATTATAAGTATGACTTAATCAAAATTAAAGATAGAAGTGGTTTAACTGCAATGGATATATATTACTCTAAATATTCATATCAGAACTTGAAGATATTTCCAACCTCAATTGGTGAAAACAATACGAATTATATCCAAAGATTTGAAAATCCTGGTGATTTCAAAATACACAATGATGATGTTTCTTGGTGGAGCAAAGATCAAAGAGGTGGATCTGATGTGTTCACAGTGGGCTCAAATATTAGCTATCAGTTGGGTACAGGTGACTCCTCAGATAGAACAAATCCCCATAAAGTCAAACTCAAAAATTTAAGATTAAACGACGAATCTTTAAGTACTCCAAGTAGGTTAGTTAAACCAAGAATTAAAACCATTAAACTGTCGAAAAATCATTCAATTTTATTAACAAATGAAAAAACTAATAACATTTTAATCACTGGTGATGCATCAAAGGGAAGATTAGGAATGAAGTCAACTTTCAAATTCAGCCACCTTGATTTCTTCAAAGACGATCATATTACTGACGTTGCCATTTCTGATGATCATTCCTTAGCGGTAACTTCTACTGGAGAAGTATGGGCTTGGGGTGCAAATAATTTAGATCAATTAGGAGTTCATACTGAACCTGTAAAGGGTAGATTAGATACTTATTCAATTGAACCTAAAAGAGTCCCATTGAAAAAAGTTAAAATGAAAGGAGTCGCTTGTTCAAGAACTCATAGTGCTGCATATTCTTCGAATACTTTGTTTTTATGGGGCCTGAATGTTGGACAAATGAGTTTTATCAGTGCTGGTGAACAGATTAAAATTGGTAAATTTAAAGGAATCACACAGGTTCCTAGAGATATTCAATTTCAACGTAATATAAGACAAGTTATTGCCACGGATGATTCAACTATAATACTGCTAGAGAACAATGAATGTCATATTCTGCATAATGGGAATCATGTTAATTGTCAACTTCCTATATATAATGGATTAAATGATAACTTTGAACATTTTAGACCATCAGTGTTTTCTAAAAAGAAAAATATCATCAAATTAGTTGCAAAAAAATGTACTAATATTGGTATTTTATACAATGATGGATCTGTTTTAGCATTTAATGCCAAATCTTCAATCAAAAATATGATGTATTCTTCTGTTTGGAAACCAAGATACTCACATCTAAAATGTGTTGATGTTGATATTAGTGAAGATGGTTCAGTTATCATTTGTGTTAAATCAGGTTGTGTTTTCAAAAGAATTTCTAAAAGCAAAAAACTTAATGATTATAAGTTTACTAAACTTGAAAAACTTTCAAAAATTGTTCAAGTTTCATGTGATTCACTATTTGCTTCATTCGGCTTCATTAAAGATGATATTGATCAACTACCTTTACAATTGAAAAGAAACTCGTTTAATCAAGACATCGTTCATCTATCTCCATTATCTGAAGGTGTTTCGAATAAGAAACAGTCTGAATTAACTAATACTCAAGCATCAGATTTATACACCATTGATTTTTTATATACCCCAAAAATAGAAGTTAAAGAGAATGAATTCAGATTCTTTCAAAACAATTACGCGAATGGCAATGAAGAAGATGATGATATTAATGAAAATTATAGATCCCAAGATCCCTTATTAAATGAATATAGAAAGAGATGGCATACTTCTCAACCAATAAAATCAACTTCAACCCCACTGGACAACAAAGAGTATTTGAAATTATTACTGAGTGATGATTTAAAATATCAATTGAACACAGGTGATTTCATGACTGGTAAAGGATATGATTTAACCTTTGATATTGATGATTGCTTTATTGGAGTTCATTCAACATTTTTATTTTCATTTGAAAAATTTAAACAATTGAAAGAATCATCAATTGAAACTGAAGGCATTTTATTCAGCAAAATTGATAAGAACGAGGTAATTAAAGTGACTAATGTTGCAATTCAATCTTTATTAATTGTTTTACACTTCTTATACACAGGTACTATTTTGAAGCCTTGGGAAAGTATTTCCAAGAATGAAAAACCTTTAATTAAATCTGTTAGAAAAGAATGTTCTAAAATGTTTGAGTTTTTTGAAATAACTACAGGTTTTGAGAGCTTTTATGGTAAACCTGACTTAAATATTCCAGACTTCAATAACTTCGAAAATGACTTGACAATATTATTGAAAAATCATGAGAAAATTCAATGTTGTTCTCTGGTTTTGAAAGCAAGAAATGCATATTTTGAAACTCTGTTTTCTGATAGATGGGGTAATGATAGTGACATCGATACTGAAGAAGATAATACTAATGAACCACATGTTCTAGAATTCTCCAATGTTAGTAAAATGGTGTTCCAAGTTGCACTAGATTACATTTATGGTAAAGAACAACTAACTTTATGGGATGATTTCACTGAAATTAAATCAACTACTGAATTCATTAATTTGCAATTAGATTTGATTGAACTATGTGATGAACTGTTATTATTTGGATTAAAAAGTTTTGCTCAATTATTTATAAAAGATTTCATTGATCAAGATAATGTTTTGATCATTTTACAACATGCAGAAAATTTGAACTGTGAAAAGTTGATTGGTGAATGTTTATGGTTCATTTATAATAACATTGATCCAATTTTATCAGATCCAAATTATAATGAATTATTATCAGATCAAATGATCACTCGAATTGATAAATATTGCCGTTGGCTTAATAGAATAAATAAATTTAACGCTCATGAAACAAGAACAGCTTGGTTGGATGGTGACAGTGATGAACTATTAAGAAAATTTTTGAATGATGATCTCGAATTCAATGATATATTTTTAGGTGGTGATAATTTTGTTCCTCTCTTTGATATTAAACAAGAATCTCCTGTTCCAAACAAAACAGAAAATAAAGTAAAAGCTGCATCACCACAACCCATCACGACTACTTACATGGAAAGAAAATACTCTACTTCAAGTATTACATCACAAACTAGAAAAATGAGTTTTAATAACATCAATTCGGGCTATGCAGTTGATTTTGATGAAGATGAGTTCCAACCTGTCATTAATTCAGGAAGACGTAGATCATCAGCAAACCAAAGAAGAGCTTCATCTCATTCAGAACGTCCAACAATTTCATCGAATGGTTCAAAACAATCACAAAAACCTCTTACTGTCACTCCAATCAAATCTATTCCAATCCCAAGTACGGTTACTTTTTCTTCAAGAAATGGCTCAACATCTTCAATCAATAGTGGTACACCGAGATCTATGGATAACAATCTTTGGCCAAGTATTAATGATATCAGTACAAGTTTACCAACTCCACCACCATCTAGTTCAAAATTTGCATCATCCTCAAATACTTTAACACCGTATATTAGTGATTCGCAATTGAACTCAACCACTATGTTGCCTGGAAATAATGAAGCAGGTCCTCCTAAGATCAAAAATAATACCAAATTTAAATTATCTCAAAAGGAAAGAAAAAGAACAATAAAACTCGATTTAACTGAAAAACCAGATGAAAATAAACCAATTGAAAATCCTTGGAAGATTCCAGATAAAGTTGAAGAGAAACCATTATCTATACAAGAAGCACAAACTGAAGCATTACTCGTCAAACAAGGTATTATTGGAAAGGGAAAATTTAGGGATTACCAACTAAATCCAGAATCTGTTGTTATTACAAAGTCGTTTGCAGAAATTCAGCAAGAAGAAGAATTTGCAGCATGGTGGGAACAAGAAAGTAAGAGTGTTCAAGAACAAATGAGTTCTTGGAGTAATGCAGTTTCACCACAGACTTCAAATAATTCAAAATATAAGAAGAATCTCAAGAAGAAGCCAAATACAGATAAGATCAGTAATAATACTAAAAACAATCAAAAATCAAAAAACAACAGAAAAAAATCACCAGAACCAATTAATTCCAAAGTTTAAAAAATAGACCATAGAAATCAATAAATAAATAAGACTTTATTATTATATATTTAAAACCTGTTTGTACATAATAATTAATAATTAAGTGTATTCATCGAATTCTGTTTCTGGAAACCAGCCATATTCAGACAATGAAATCTTATTATTATCACCGTTGAATTGAACACCTTCCTGTAACAGCAATTCTTTTTGTCTTTTCATTGAATCGTTATCTCTTGGTGATATAACACCAGCACTTGATATAACTCTCCACCAAGGCACGTTACTGGTTGTATAAGGGTAACCTAACTCATTATTCAATTCATTGGGTAAAAACTTCAAAGCTTGACCAACATGCCTGGAATTTTTCGGTTTATAGATCATTTTAGCTATATGACCATAACTTGTTACACTTCCTACAGGAATTTGTTGTACAGCTTCATATACTGCGTAGTGAAAGAATCTAGCAGCGTCCTCACTTATATCGGCCATGTATGAAAATAAAGTGGTGCGATATCAGTTGGATGCATACAAGTGAGAAAATACCTTTCAAACAAGTCTAAACACGACTGTTTAATGATTGGAAAACGTAGAGAATTTATTAGTTCTGATATGTTTTCAATTAAAAAAAAAAATGTGAAAAAATATATATCATCAACTGAATAATAAACGTATTATTCGCGAATTATGCAAGAGATCGTGTGGTCCGTAACGATTTATTGTTGGTTGAGTTTAAATTATTTGGTATTATAATTGAAGAGATATACCAAATGATCCGATAGTTTTCAAAAAGTTTAAAGTTACGATAAAGCTCACTATCAAGTTGTATATTCACCAATTGGGGATAAGTGTAAAGATATATCAAAAAATAAGCTAATGAGGGTGCGCATACCGAAAGCATTTTACTATTTTGCATATAAACAAATTTATTTTCGGATTCGTTTCCACATTTTTTTCTTTTTTATTTTTCTACACAGTTTCTTTAAACTTATCAGGAATTTATAATTAATCCAATTAGGTGTTTTGTCAGTGTTTGATTGAGTTTTGCTAGGTGTGTTATTGTTTAGAAAATATTTGTAGATTTACTATAAATAAGGGCATCTTGATCTCGTTTCATTTAAACATATTTTAATTTCATAATGGTGAGTAGTCAAAGGGTTAAAGAACTATATCAACTTATTATGGTCTACAAAAATGTATTTGTTACTAACTTTTTATAGTCTACTAAGAAAGAATCCCTAGAGGATAGGAAACGCAGATTTCTACTGGATGATGATGTTAAAGTTGAAAGAGCCAAAGATAAAACTGATACCACAAGAAGATTTAAGTATTTATTAGGATTGACAGATTTGTTCCGTCATTTCATCGATGTTCGTGCTTCGAGAGATCCAACGATCAAAAAACTAGTAAGGCAGATAGATGCTGAACAAAAAACAACTAAAAAGAAGAATGGTCGAAATAGTACACGTCGTAGAAAAACAGAACAAGAAGAAGATGCTGAACTAATTCATGATGAAGAATTCGAAGAAGAAACATTTGTATTAACTGAATCACCCAGTTATGTGCATGGTAAATTAAGAGAATATCAAATTCAAGGTTTGAATTGGCTAATATCGTTGTATGAAAATAGTTTATCTGGTATATTAGCTGATGAAATGGGGCTGGGTAAAACTTTACAAACCATTTCATTTTTAGGTCATTTAAGATATAATAGAGGTATTGATGGTCCATTTATTGTTATTGTTCCTAAATCAACTTTAGATAATTGGAGAAGAGAATTTGCTAAATGGACTCCAGATGTTAATGTCGCTGTTTTACAAGGTAACAAAGAGGATAGAGCTAAGTTTATCAAAAACGTTGTTATGGAGTGTGATTTTGATGTTCTAGTTACTTCATTTGAAATGGTTATCAAAGAAAAAGCAACTCTAAAGAAAATTAGATGGCAGTACATTATAGTAGATGAAGCTCATAGAATTAAAAATGAAGAAAGCACATTATCTCAAATCATTAGATTATTTTATTCAAAACATAGGTTATTAATCACTGGTACACCCCTACAAAATAATTTACATGAATTATGGGCTTTATTAAATTTTATTTTACCTGATATCTTTGGAGATTCTGATATTTTTGATCAATGGTTTGAGAATCAAGATGAAGATCAAGATATTATCGTTCAACAACTGCATAAAGTGTTAAGTCCATTTTTATTGAGAAGAGTTAAATCAGATGTCGAAAAATCTTTACTACCTAAAAAAGAACAAAATCTGTATGTTGGTATGACAGAAATGCAAAGAAAATGGTATAAGAATCTTTTAGAAAAGGATATTGATGCAGTCAATGGTGTTGTTGGAAAACGTGAAGGTAAAACAAGATTATTAAACATTGTTATGCAACTAAGAAAATGTTGTAATCATCCTTATCTATTTGAAGGTGCAGAACCTGGTCCACCTTATACCACTGATGAACATTTAGTTTTCAATTCTGGTAAAATGATAGTTTTAGATAAATTGCTAAAAAAAATGAAGGAACAAGGTTCAAGAGTTTTGATTTTCAGTCAAATGAGTAGAGTGTTGGATATTTTAGAAGATTATTGTTTTTTCAGGGATTATGAATATAGTCGTATTGATGGTTCAACATCTCATGAAGACCGTATTGCTGCAATTGATGATTATAATAAACCAGATTCAGATAAATTTATCTTCTTATTAACAACAAGAGCAGGTGGTTTAGGTATCAATTTAACATCTGCTGATATCGTTGTTTTATATGATTCAGATTGGAATCCTCAAGCGGATTTACAGGCAATGGATAGAGCTCATAGAATTGGTCAAAAGAAACAAGTCCATGTTTTCAGATTTGTCACTGAAAATGCAATTGAAGAAAAAGTCATTGAAAGAGCAACACAAAAATTAAGGCTAGATCAATTGGTTATTCAACAAGGTAGATCATCAAATAAAAATACCTCAATTGGTAATAATTCAGATGATTTAGTCAGTATGATTCAATTTGGAGCTAAAGATCTATTTGATGATAAATCATCATCCTCAGTTGAAACTGATATTGATTTGATTTTGAAAAGAAGTGAAGAAAAAACTACAGAACTAAATAAAAAATATTCTTCATTAGGTTTAGATGAATTACAAAAGTTCACCTCAGAGCAGTCTGCTTATGAATGGAATGGTGAAAATTTTGCTAAGAAGAATAACTCCGATGGATTTGGTTGGATAAATCCTTCTAAAAGAGAAAGAAAAGAACAGACTTATTCAGTTGATGGTTATTATAAAGATGTTCTTGCATCCAAATCAACTCCACAACCAAGAACTCCAAGAGCTCCGAAAGTTGTCAATATTCAAGATCATCAGTTTTTTCATCCTGATTTAAAAGATTATCTAGAAAGAGAACAATTATATTTCAAAAAATCGGTAAATTATAAAGTTTCAATTAGTGAATTTGATGAAGATGATGAAGAAGTTGGTGGATTAACTAGATTAGAAAAAAAAAGAGCAGAACAAGAAAGAATCAATACAGCAATTGGATTAACTGATGATGAAGAAGAATTAAAACAAAAGTACATTGATGAAGCATTCACAGATTGGTCAAGAAGAGATTTCACTAACTTTGTTCAATATTGTGCTAAATTTGGTCGTGAAAACTTAGAACTGATTGCAAGTAAATTCAACAATAAAACATTTGATGAAGTTAAAGCTTATTCGAAAGTATTCTGGGAAAGATTCAAAGAAATAGATGGATTCGAGAAATATATAAGTCAAATTGAAACTGGTGAGAAGAAAGCAACAAGATTAAATAATCAATCTAAATTATTAACTCAAAAAATTGAACAGTTGGAAAGACCATTGACCCAATTAATCATTCAATATCCACCGAATAATTCTAAAAGACTTTACACTGAAGTTGAAGATAGATTTTTACTGGTAACTGCTAATAGAATTGGTTTATTGAATGAAAATGTTTATGAAAGGGTTAAACAAGAAATAAGAAAATCAGAACATTTCAAATTTGATTGGTATTTCCAATCCCGTACCCCACAAGAATTATCAAGAAGAATAAGTACTTTACTTTTAGCTATCACTAGAGAATATGAAGGTCCTGAAGCTTTGAAAAGAAGAAGAAACAGAGTTAATAATAATATCCAAGATATTAATAACACAGGATCAAGTTCTCCAATGCTCAGTCGTCAAGGTACAGTTGAACCACAAACTGTTGAAAATGATGTTAATGAACCTGAAATGAAAAGAATCAAACTATTACGTTAGAAAAAAATATATAGACATTGTGTTATACTCTTAATTACTCACTGTAAGCTCAGCGTTTCTTTTAGCGGATTTGGTGAAATACCGAGCCCCGTCTAAACTTCTAGGCTCCCCTTTAGGCTGGCATTCTTTGATGAGTTTTCGGGAAGAGGAAGTATTTTTTAGATTAGAGCGCATATGATCATGATAACGCTTTCTCACAAAGTCGAAATGGACGGGAATCTATCAGAAGGTAATGAATACAAACGTGTTCGAGCTTCCAGGGCTTGTGATACTTGCCGTTCTAGAAAACTAAAATGTAATGGTGATATTCCTTGTAGTAGGTGTGTCACTAGTCAAGTTTCTTGCAGATACTCTCAAACTGAAAGAAAGAAGAAAGAAACGGTTAAAAAGATTAGCAAAAGTACAGCTATTGATGTTCTGAATGAAAGAATGAACAAATTAGAATCACTGATAACAGGTCTTGTTGATAAGATTGACCCTGCTAGTATCAATCCACAATCAAAATCAGTTCAGGAAAGTATCAGTTACCCATCTTCAATTGAAAGCTCTACGCCTGCTAAAGACGCTGGTATAGATAAACAAGACACACATCCTACTAAATATTTTGGCCCACAGACATCATTCTCCGCTTTTGGTCCAAGAAGTATTGAATGGTTAATGAAAGTTTCTGGTGATGATTCATTAATCGTTAAATTCACAACTATCCACAAAAGTTTCCATGAAATTTCAATGAAGTCTGTCGCACAATGGACACAGTCTCTAGATAAATCTATATTGGTGCCTTTTCCACCAATGGACACAATAAAACCCATGATTGAATATTTTTTCTCAACTTTTGGGTTTGAAAATGTGTTCATGGATTCTGAAGAGTTTTACGAAATACTTGACTTATATTATGCTAACGCTGATGGTAAAGATCCATACGTGAAGAAATTGACGAGCTCAGATTTGCTAGTATTGAATTCTGTCATTGCTGCTAGTGCCCTGTTCTTTATTGAAGATATTCCACCCAATGATCCAAGAATAAAATACCACAAAGAAATTAACCTAACTCATTTGAATATGGCCATTTACTATTATCATAAGGTCAGTATTGTTAGTGAAGGTAAAAGAACAATTCAAGGAATGTTATTACTTGCTTTAAATGTTGATCTTTCACCAGTTCCAATACAGATGAATTATTCTTTGATCAGTACCTTGGTTAGACAAGCTCAAGATATGGGTTTACACCGTGCTGAATTATTGACGGGGCTATCTTCAAAAGAAGCAGAATCTAGGTATAAACTATGGTACAATGTCCATTTACTTGATAGTACATTGTCGTTAAAGTCTGGGAAACCTCCAATTATAAATAATGGTGATGTTACACATTTTCTTTCAGATGAACATAGTTATGAATTTTTCTCCAAGGATTCATTGAAAAAAATTGAAGAAGCAATAAACTCTTCTAATTTTGATATCAATCATCCTCAGACGCAAGACCAAATTCAAAGATTAAAAATTGAGGTAGGTGGTAGTCCTATCAAATTGGTTATAATAAACTACTATTCTAAATTTATCTCTTTTTCAAGTTATACATATGATAAATTATTCAGAGCAAGGGCTTGTATGGGTAAATCACAAGAACAAATTATGGACATTATTGATGGTTTAAATTATAAGTTTGAAAAAATCAGATTACAAATTCCTAGAGTATTTAGGCCAGAAGATGAAGGTCATTTGAATCAAACATATTTGAGGACAGGATACCGTCATGATTATGTTATTCTACATCTTCAATACTACTTACAAATATTGGTTACTAATAGAATGGCATTTAGAAGATCATGGGTGAATGATGATCTAGTGCAATTTGGAGAAAACTCACCTTTAGTCCCAAAACAAAAACAATTGATGAAGAGATCTTTATCGGCAGCAAGATCTATTTTAAAAATTCATCTACAGTTGAAAAGCTTCGGTTCTTTATTCTTTAATTTCACAAGTTTTTTCTTTTGTTCAGCATTTTTCTTACTATTCGTCTCAATTTTAGAGGAACCAACAGCCTCAACAGTTAGAAATGATTTGGATTTAATTGGTCAATCTTTGGCAGTGTTTCTTGAAAAAACTAACTCATATTCCAAAAGACATTTGGATGAAATTCCATCTTCTGTTGTTTTTCTTTCTTTAAAGACATTTTTGAGGGTTTTATATGCAACGTACAATAAACAAAATCCTACAGATCAAATTGATCTCTCGCAAATTGATCTAGAATTAGATGGTCATGAACAATTATTAATGAAAATTAGTCAAGATATAGAAAATCAAGACTCGAATATAATATCATCAAAACCATTCAGCAGATATCCATCTGTGTATACTCAAATAACACCACATTCTCCTGAGTTCTTGCAACGTTCAAATTTTGATCACACGAGAAGAAACGGGATTCCAAGTAATAATTCAATGTCAGATAGCACCTTCGTACCACCAAACCAAAACCAAATCTCAAATATGCAAATACCACCAACTTCAAAACAAACAGTTGATCCAATACCAAATATGCTAGACACGGCATATTCTTTCAACGATCCTCCATTACATACTAGTTTACTAGGATTTGAACAACTTGGGTTCCCAGATTGGGATATTGATTCTAATCTCCAACAACTGTTCAATATCACTGGGGTTAACACTTCTACATAATGCTAGTTAATGAAATGATGATTGAGATTCTGTTCTATGTAATCGATACAAACTTATTACATGTTATACCTATGAGATGACATGTCCATGTTCATCGGGAAAAGTAAAACTTGATGAATTAATTAATTCAGTAATCATATTTAAACTACACTTCGATAGCTTACTAACTGAGTTCAGCTCGAGAAGCTCACTCAAAACTCATTTCGTATCACTATTCACGCAATGTCCTCAAAGAATTCTGTGGAAAAGGTCAAAAAGAAAGGCATCAAGAAGCAACTATCAACTAAAACTGAACTAGATGTCATACCTAAAAAGATCGATATCAAAGACATCAGCATCTCCAAACCCATACCAAAGAAACCAGCTCAATATCCCACAGATTCCAAGAATGGTGATATTCGTTATTGGTTGATCAAATCAGAACCATATTCAAGAATAGATCCAGTGACTAAAATTGATGCAAGATTCCCATTATCTGAATTACTAAGAGTAAACACAGAAGAATGGAATGGTGTCAGAAATCATGAAGCTAAAAACAATATGCTTAATATGAGAAGAGATGACATTTTGTTATTTTATCATTCTAATTCGCCTATCCCTGGTATTGTTGGATTAGCTAAAGTTGAAAATGATGCACATCCAGATTCTTTACAGTATGATTCCAAGTGTGCATACTTTGATCCAAAAGCCACCAAAGAAAACCCCAGATGGTGGTGTGTCGATGTCAGATTTCATAGAAGATTCAGGGCTAAGATTCCATTACAAGAATTGAGAGATAATCCAAAGTTACAGGATATGTTTTTAGTAAAAAGAGGTAGATTGAGTGTCACTCCAGTCAGCACTGAGGAATATAATGAAGTACTTCAAATGGAAGCTGAGAAGCCAATAACAGATGATATCGACTGTGAAATAGATCGTAAATATATAGAAGTTCACCAATAGATAAATAATACGCGTCCACTCTAAATGTACGCGACAAAATCTGATTTGTAAACAAAAAAAAAAACAATCAAAATCAAAACAAAAACAATAAAAGTATTTAGAGGCAAAAAAAACCTTCAAAAGAACTTCAACAGATGGCCAGAAGGCTTCCAAATTGTCCAAATCAGGAGTTCGCAACAGGTGCAGGTCTTCCTTTACATAAAAGACCAAGAACGGTGGCGGATCCATTATCAACATTAGCCAAACCATTTAGAATTCCATTAAAACCAAATTCAAGTGCCATAAGTAATGCTGGCAGAGTTGTCAGGAAGGCAAGACTAAACGGTCCAAAGTCATATGCTTCTATGGATGGAAACTCTGATGATAAAGAGAATGAGATTGTTGACATTGATGGTAATATAATATCAAAACGTAGAAATGCACTAAGAAGATCAACAGATCCAAGTGGTGAAGTCGATAATAAATTAAGAAGATCATTCACATGTCCTTTAACTGATAAATCTATTCTGACCAATGCTCCCCCTCGTCTTTTAGGAACAAAACTGCAACCTGTTTTTGTGCCTAGGCCATTGCATGATCCATCAGTAGAAACTGCTATTGTTCTTTATGATCCAAGTATAGAGAAAATTATTAGTGATGATGATTTAGAAGCCCTTGATAAAGCCATTGCTAGAGCTAAAGCTCTTGAAGAAGGTAAAATTCTAGAAACTGATGAAAGTTCACAAAAAATCGAAGAAGTTACAAGAAGAAGAAATGTACATAAATCCTTAAATGAAATATTAGGTATCTCAAAAGATCCAAGTGAAGCAGAGAGTAAATATCCTGATGTTCCAGTTGTATTGGACCCTAAATTGACGAAAGTTTTAAGACCCCACCAAGTTGAAGGTGTCAAGTTTTTATATAGATGTGTTATGGGTTTGGTTGATCCAAGAGCTAAAGGTTGTATTATGGCAGATGAAATGGGACTAGGTAAAACCTTACAATGTATTACACTAATGTGGACGTTATTAAAACAAGGTCCAAGGGGTAAAAAATCAATTGATAAATGTATTGTTGTTTGTCCTTCATCATTAGTTAGAAATTGGGCAAATGAATTGACTAAATGGTTGGGAGAAGGTGTGATAACGCCATTAGCCATTGATGGTAAAACAACAAAACCAAATGAAGTATCTTCAGCTATATCACAATGGTCATTAGCTAAAGGTAGAAACGTTGTTAGACCAGTTTTAATCATATCTTATGAAACACTAAGAAGAAATGTTGATAATTTGAAGAATACAGAAATTGGTTTATTATTAGCAGATGAAGGTCATAGATTGAAGAATGGTGACTCATTGACCTTTACATCATTAAATAATTTGAATTGTAAAAGAAGAGTTATATTATCAGGTACACCAATCCAGAATGACTTATCAGAATATTTTGCATTGTTAAGTTTTGCAAATCCAGGATTATTAGGAACTAAAGTTGAGTTTAAGAAAAATTTTGAAAATCCAATTTTGAAAGGTCGTGATGCTGATGCTACTGATAAAGAAGTTGAAAAGGGTGTTGAAAAACTAAGTATATTATCAAATATTGTTTCAAAATTCATCATTAGAAGAACAAATGATATTCTATCCAAATACTTACCATGCAAATATGAGCATGTCATATTTGTTAAATTAACAGATATGCAACATAATTTATATAAACATTTTATAACCAGTCCAGATATCAAGAAATTATTGAGAGGTACAGGGTCACAACCTTTAAAGGCAATTGGATTATTGAAAAAACTTTGTAATCATCCTGATCTAATTGATTTTGATGAAGAGTTTGAAGGTTCTGAACACCTAATTCCAGAAGATTATGTTAGATCAATTCAAAATAATGGTGGTGGTAGATTTAAAGAAGTTCAAACGTGGCATTCTGCAAAGACATTAATTTTAGAAAGATTTTTAGCCAAAATTAAAAATGAATCAAATGATAAAATTGTTTTAATCTCAAATTATACACAAACTTTAGATTTAATTGAAAAAATGTGTCGATCAAATAATTATGGTTCATTAAGGTTAGATGGTACTTTAAGTATTAATAAAAGACAAAAACTAGTTGATAGATTTAATGATCCAGATAGTCCTGAATTTGTATTTTTATTAAGTTCAAAAGCTGGTGGATGTGGTATTAATTTGATTGGGGCTAATAGATTAGTGTTAATTGATCCGGATTGGAATCCAGCTTCAGATCAACAAGCATTAGCAAGAGTTTGGAGAGATGGACAGAAAAAAGATTGTTTTATTTATAGATTGGTTACAACTGGATCAATTGAAGAAAAAATATTTCAAAGACAATCAATGAAACTAAGTTTGAGTTCATGTGTTGTTGATGAGAAAGAAGACGTTGAGAGATTATTTTCATCTGATAATTTAAGACAACTATTTCAATATGATGAAAAGACAATTTGTGATACCCATGAAACATTCAATTGTAAAAGATGTAGAAAAGAAGATGGGAAACAGCTAATTAAACCAAATGTGATGTTATATGGTGATGCAACAACTTGGAATCATTTAAATCATGATGGTTTAAAAACTACAAATGATCATTTATTACAAAATGAGTATAATTTCAATGATATTAGTTATGTTTTCCAATATATTTCTCATGTTTGATATTAAAAGATGTTTACTAACAATTTGATGATATTGGATGGTTTTGAAGGTAGTTAAAGTACATAAAGGTTGATCATTAGAGTTATAATTTCATGATTAGATAAATAATTCAATTTCTAAAAAATAAATAGATAATAAAACAGTAGATAGAATGTTCAACACAATGAATGTAGCTAACAACGTCATGAGTAATTTCAATGTCTCATAATAATAATAATAATAATAAGTATTGATGAAAGACATCCAAAAGGGGGAAGTGCAATATTATATAGACAGCCTAAAAAAAAGTCAAATCTAAAATCATAGAGGTAAAAATGTGTCGGTTCGTGTATAAATAGTAGTATAGAAATAAATTAAAACATAAGAATGGAAAACATGGAGAACGATGGAAGTAACAAATGAAAATTTAGTCGTGATATATCATGAAACTGAAAAAAAAAATGTTAACATCATAAACAGATAAAAATCTAGGATGAAATAACTAAACAGCTAATTTTGACTATTGATGTAATGTAATGACTGATATTAGGCAAAGAAAAAAATAATGAGTATGGAGATATTAGTTTGTTGTGTTTCTCTTTTATCTAAAATTTCAACATCTCTGGAAATTCAGAATCATTTGTCTTGAATCTATTTAACTCGGTATCTAAAAATCCTAAATTCAAATCATTACCAGTTAATCCGCTCATGCTAGTGATATTAAACCCATTATTATTATTATGATTATCTTTTTCATTCATTTCACTTATTGGATCACTTAATTTACTTTTCCCTATTATTCCATTGTTATTACCACCATTTGAGAAACTTGAATTGCTATTTCCTCCATGTGTAGATTTTCCCTGTTTGAACGTACTATGGCTGTTATTGTTCTTAGATAAATTATTGATATTGTAGTTATTATTATCATTATTATGATTCTCATGTTGGGAACTTAAATAGTCACCGTTTGTGATATCATTGAAAGAAGGTGTCACTGAACAAACTTCAACTTCAGATCTTGAAGTCAATGATTCACGATCTAATGATTGCTTTTGATGATAATTTGAATAGTTCCCAAATAATGCACCTGATATTTTATTGTTATTGTTATTACTGATGTTTGAAGATTTTGTTGTTGTTGTTAGATCATGAGGTATAGAGTGACCAGTTGGTGTCATTGATTGTGGTTCAGTTGTTGGTGAAAGACCTAAATTATGAAATAATTCAAAATTGGGTGAACTATAAGATCCTGGAATTTTATTAGTTGAAGAATTTCTATTAAGAGTGTTATTATTATTGTTCTTATGATTTGAGTATAGCGAGTAATAGTTATTTTGACTTCTTGATTTATTATTATTATTATTGTTCTTGTTATTATTATAATTTGATGAAGTTGTATTTGAAGATATTGATGAAGTATTAGAAGGTTCAAACAGATCTAATAAACCATGACCTGGTTCGAAAGGGATCGGGACATCATGAAATATACCATTGACTGCAGTTTCATTGAAAACGGGACCAATTTCATGTTGTGGATCATTAGGGACGTATTCATTTATTGGTACAACAACTTCACCAGCTCTTCTAGAGATATAATTGCTATTATTTGATTTTGAAGATTCAATTAAAGGGATTGAAGTATGTGATGAGATGGAAGCTGATCTTGAGAGACTTGTTTTTCTTAAATCGTCAGAAGATTTATTATTTGATTTTTTGACTGAAGTAGTTGATTTCTTTTTATGACAATCACAATTTTTACCACTTTCACAACCACATTTTTTCTTTTTAACACCATTTGCTTGTTGCTGACCACAAGTACAGGAAGATGAAGAGTGTACGTTTTTATTGACTCTTAAATTCTTGCAATGTTTACATTGTGATGATGGTCTACCTTTTGGTTTAATCATGATGAGTGGCTGATCTGTGTGATTACATGTAGTGACTCTATGGCCTCTGATACAACGCTCGCAGGCGTATTTGATACCACCGATAAGCACCATTATTGAGAGTGTGATGATGTTTGAACTGATGAATTGAATTATTGACAATCCATAAAATGAATGTAACAGGTAGGTGTGTGTGATTATTTCTATATAGGTGGGGCTTTTTTGAAGATGACGGGGCAGGTGATATAAATGCTGGGATGGAATGAGTCAAAATAGGAACAAAATGAGTAAACTATTTTTTATGAAGTTTCTGTTATTGACGAGTATGTCTTGAGAGTGTAACTAAACACAGAGATTGTATTATTGTGTAAACTGATGAGGATTGACAATAAACTTGGTGGTGACTGGAATTTTTTCACAGTTTTTTTTGGCTTCCGGGGATTTATGTAATCATCCATGCTACTTTACCAGGACTAGTACTACATAAATAGTATCACTACAAAGAAGTAAATGGTTCATATTCATATTGAGTAAAGAGTAAAAGATTAAAAGTTCTTTTCAACCAACTTTCTAGTCAATTTCCAGTCGTCATTTTCTGCGTAATCGAGAATAATTATCCCATTTCCCTTTCCAAAGCTTTCCTCAATGTGACTATCATTTAAACCTTTAGCAATCTTTGAAGGCCAACAATTTGGATCAAAGAAATTAGAACCAGAACAGAAATTAACGAATAATTTAGCGTCATTTGAGTTAGTTTCATTGTGTTGAGTGGCAGAAACTGATAAGTTCTTGATATATTCTGCTTTTTTAGAAATATCTTCCTTGGAACTCAATTCACACCAATCTTGAATTTGTAAAGAACCACGATCATCATGGGTACAATTATAACTCCACCAAGCTGCATCAATACCAAACTCTTTTTTACGGTCTTCATTCTTAACACCAAATCTTCTGAATAAGATTGCTTTACCTCTACAATCTCTTAATCTTGGGATTTCAGTGTTTAAATACCATGCATCTCTTCTTTGATTGATATAATTATCCCAAATTAAATTAGCAAATTCATCGTTATCGTTATCCCAAGAACCATTACCTTCTTGTTTGATACTAACGAATACAGTTTCTGAATTATGATTACTTAAAAATTCATAAACATCATTTAAAACGTCTTTTAAATAGACATTACCTAGTAATTTAACAGGAAAATTACCATGGATGACAATCAAATCACGTTGATCGTCTTCATCAGATTTCAAGATGTTTTTAGAACAACGGATATCTAAAAATCTGACACCATTTTGTAATTGTTCTTTAATTGATGCATCTTGACATTGAATGGATGGTAATGCAGTATGACAAGCAGCAGAGTTATGGGTTCCCGGGAGAGACAAAGATGATACGTAAACATCATCATTGATTTCGCGTAGCCAATTGGAGTAGTCAACCATTGTTTTAAGAAAGTTGAAGTGAGTTACATGTGGGTACTAAGTAAGGGATATTTATAGGTGTTTTTTTCGAAATATGAGAATATATGAAATGGAGGGTATATACTATATACTATATATTGAAATTTTAGCAATGAGTCTTTCTATGCATCTTTGCTATTTGCTGTTATTACCAATTTCTCAGTAAATAATGTTATAAACAAGTGATGTGAAATTATATAGATTTAACGTATGACTTGTATTATATTCAACTATTCAAACTAATATAAGGTGGATATATGTAACCTGTAACCTGTAACCTATATTACAATTGACACGGAGAAAACACGCTCATTTTTGAACAGTGATATTTAACACAAATTGCCTTAATTGCCTGATATTTGTGTTTATGTGAACAAACCTCCAAAGCTGGTCTTTTGTCGCCACATGATGACGGGAGTGAACTTAACATTGAATTCCAATTCTTCGAATAGATTTATTAGATTCGCCTGCCAATAATATCCTATATTTTCGTGGATGTTGCTGTTAGCGATTGATTGTTTTTTGGTCTCCCAACTAACCAAATTGTTATCAACGAATACCAAATATGTCTCCATTTAACAATCTTTGCATATTAAATGGTTAATGGACTTAATTATGAAAGTTATTGTTAATAGTAGCTCACTCTCTAACAAGGGAAAAAGTTATCATGTTACCACATCAGCTTTCATATTTAGTGTTTCATCTCAGTTTGTTGATAGAAAGGTGTTAACTTTTGTGAATTACATCTTCTATTCAAATAAACATTTCTCAATATTTATACAGTTGTAGCATTTACGTTTTGAATGTTATACTATCACTCTAAACTATAAGTTTAAATTCCATTATTTCTGATTTACATATCAAAAGTAGATAGAACCTTGTGCTGCTATAAGTTTGTGATATGTCGATTCTATCTAGATTCACTAAATATCTAATTCTAATAATCGCTATTAGCTACTTTACTATATAAATACAGAATATTTATAACTTATTCTTCTTCTACTTTATAAAATCATCGATTCTTTATTCTTTTATTATTATTATTATATTACAGTGTTATTTACTTCTACCGTACTTTAATTAAGAGATCTGTTGCCTACGTGGTTGGACTATACATAGAGTATTTTAGATCTTACACCATTCCATTATTTTACAGAGAAAAAAAATTTGATATTGTATTACGCCATCAATATTTTACACGATCAGAAATGGCAGATTAATTTCCCCAGAAAAATATAGAAAACTGACGAATCAGAGAAGGTTTAATCCAGTCGTGGTAATACTGATTTTTTTATACTACGAGGTATTAAGTGGGTGACTATTCATTTTGTAAACATTCACAGCCCATCCCACAGTACACCCATACTCTCGAGTCTCAACGTACAATTACCATCCATCACGCACTTTTTGACTACTCTGACTGAGTCCTGACTCAACTTTCCAGTCCCGGCGCTTCTTGGGAGCAGCCCATCGCTCCACAACCGTAGAAGTAGCAGCAGCCAATCAGAGCACACGAATTTCGTCCTGCTTACGCATCCCGGAGAGCCTCCAGTACTTAACATAGTGTGTCCCGAACCGCAACCGAGAACCGGAACCGATGACCATTCAATCAACTCTTGTATATCAATCAATTTTTTTTCAATTATTTCGTTCATTCTTTATTCTTTTATTCTTTCATTCATCTCATCACATTTCAAACAATGTTATCTCTATTCAAATCATCTTCATCACTATCAAGATCCATAATAAACTCAACTAGAACTTTAGCAACCACAACTGCTAAAGCTCCAAGATACAAAACTTTTAAAATTTATAGATGGTCTCCAGACTCTCCTTCTGAAAAGCCAAAATTACAAGAATATAAAGTTGATTTAAATGACTGTGGTCCAATGGTCTTGGATGCCATCATCAAAATCAAAAACGAACAAGATGCTACTTTAACTTTCAGAAGATCTTGTAGAGAAGGTATTTGTGGTTCATGTGCAATGAACATTGGTGGTAGAAATACTTTAGCTTGTTTATGTAGAATTGATCAAAATACTTCAAAGGAAACTAAAATTTACCCATTACCTCACATGTTTGTTGTCAGAGATTTAGTTCCTGATTTAACCCATTTTTACAAACAATATAAATCCATCCAACCTTATCTACAAAGAAGTGCTGTTCCTGAAGATGGTAAAGAAAATTTACAATCCATTACTGATAGAAAGAAATTAGATGGTTTGTATGAATGTATCTTATGTGCTTGTTGTTCAACTTCTTGTCCTTCTTACTGGTGGAATCAACAAGAATATTTAGGTCCTGCTGTCTTAATGCAAGCTTATAGATGGTTAATTGATTCAAGAGATGAAGCTTTAGCTATCAGAAAAGAAATGTTACAAAATTCAATGTCCGTTTACAGATGTCATACTATCATGAACTGTACAAGAACTTGTCCAAAGGGTTTAAACCCAGGTAAAGCAATTGCTGAAATTAAAAAAACTTTAGCTTTAGATGGTTAAATTTCAATCGTATATTAAAAAAAAAAGTGCATTGAGATGAGTTGAGTTTACGTTTGTTGTTTGTTGTTGTTATTATGTATATTATTGTTATTATCAAAAGGTTTGATTACCTTCTATTTATCAAAGTTTTATTGATTTCCTTCCAACTTTATCCCTAAGTTTACTTGAATTTCACAAATTCATACTTATTTATAAAAATTATATATTCTCCCATAAAATAGTATCCTTAAGTTAATACTAATATTGTAGTATCACTTCATTTATTTCAATTACTCACCACGATGATCTCATTAGAAGAATTCATAGAGCAACTTCTCTCATTGAACGAATTCATCCAATCAAATACACCTAATCTCAAATCAATAACGTCTCATCCCAACGAGACTACTGCAATATTTACAATAACAGAAACTCATAACACGATATATCAACTCGAAATATTAATCACATACTCACTTAATTATCAATCACCACTCTTGCAGTTCAAATTATCATCACTTGAAGAGACTTACAACTCAGAAATCAATTCAAACGTAGAATCATGGTCAATTATTTCTTCATCTTCAACAATTCAATCAATAATTAAAATCAGACCTGAATTCCACATTTCAATGAAAGAAACCACCAATAATGGAGTCTGGTGGTATATTCATCCTTGTGACACGGAATCTTTACTCTTCAACAGCCCCAAAGATCATTATTTAATCATCTGGTTCAGTGTTTATGCTAACTGGCTACTATAATCCCCAATGAAATTAGATAGTGCCATAGTTTACGCAGATATGAGCGTCTCGGTAACTATCAGTCTATCAGGTCGCCTACAAAAAAAAATAAACTATAACAGCTAAATCAAAAACACACTAAATTTAATTCTGACTTCAAAATAATGTCAAGCTTCAATTCAATTAGATCTCAAGCATTATCATTAGAGAACCAGACCGGTGATCTTCTATCAAAATATTCAGGATACGCAGTTAGTACAACAGCAACCCCAACAGCCGGTGAAACTAAATTAGATAAACAAATAGAAACAACATTACAAAAAAGAGATGATTTATTAAACAACTTAACGAGGATCAGCGACTCAGATTCTAAGATCTCCACTGTGAAACTTCAACAGTTATCAAGACATAAAGAGATTCTTCAAGAAAATTGGTCAAATTTTGCTTCAATTAGATCAACAATCTTACAAGAACGTAATAAATTGAACTTGTTATTTAACGTTAAGACGGATATCGATAAACACTCTAAATCAATGGTACAGGATGAAATGGATTATATCAACGAAGAACAACGCCGCGTGAATTCACTGAATGATATAGCTGATGATTTAATCAATAGGGCTTATGAAACAAGGGAATCTCTGTTAGGACAACGAAGCGTTTTAACTAATGCTGGTAATCGATTGTTTAATACTTTGAGCGTTGTTCCTGGTATCAATGTTGTTATAAGCAAGATTAACACAAGAAGGAAAAGAGACGCTGTCATTTTAGCATCTTTGATAACGTTTTGTATTTTGATTTTATTTTTCACTCATTGATTTGTTGTTATTGATCTTTCATGTGTACGAGTTAGTGGGAATGACGTGGGTTGTGTGTGAGTTTTGATAATGTGCTGGAAAAGTGTTGAACTGTGGTGATGTTTTTTGCATTGTATTATAAATATATGAATTTTGAAATTTTATAACCAATTGTGTATTAATGTGTTTAATATGAAGGAAAAAAAGTTGCAAAAGAAGAAGAAGAAGGCACCACTGAGTTTTCCTGTTCAAAGTGGGATATGAGATGGTGGAAATGATGGAACTATCAAGCTATATTCAATACAATTAAAATCAAGATTTAGTTTTGACTCTGAAGAAACTAAATGGAATTTCAATTGAACTAGATCATATTGAAAACAAAAACAGTGAAGCTAAACTTTACAAACTAATGGACGGAGGCCTACCAATACAATTAGGAACCATAGATCCATATCCAAGTTTTATATCGACAATTCACAATGTGCAAGATTATACCATAATCTAGACCAGAATTTATTACTAAATTACAATTACAATACTGACAAGCGGCTGATTAACGCCCTATGAAACCAAAGACTCTAATCTGTTAAATAATCAAAGAACCAATCAATATGTCAAAATTCGGTTAGTTTATTTGTAAGGTTGTCTAGTCTAGCCAAAAATTCACAAACAAATTACAAAATCAATAGTACATGGAACAAAACCGACAAAACGCCCTATAGTTCTACGTATTTATAAATATACCTCTCAATCTCCTTCAATTTAGTGCCTTTGAAGTTTGCATCTCATTTGCCTTATTTTTTTCCAATGATTTTTAATATCTCAAATAGACGGAAAGTGTAACGATTGGACAATAAAATCTTCTCATGGATTTGTGAATAATTTTATATAAAGCTCGTCAGTTCTGCTGTATTAAACAACATCTAATACAACATTCATCAACAATTACTTCAATCAATTAATCCCTACAACATGATTTAAATTATGATATAGTCTATTTTCATATACATCAAAAATTACAATAGATTCATTAACATCATCAAATATTTGGACTCGAACAAAACATGTTCTCATATGCAATAAAAAAAAGGGCATTTATCCTTCTGGGCAAACATGATCTAAACCAGAAGATTAAACAATTAAGGAAATAACAAATATAATTCATTATCAGATTTTATTATCATTATTAGAATTATTACTCTTATTTATGAATTTCAGCTCTTTCGATATCAAAATCTGGTTTCAAATCTTTTAATCTGAAAGCTTTAATATGTTCAATTCTTTCACTGATACCATAATCTGGTTGGTTTAACGGAGAATCTAGACCTTGATAAATCAATAAATCATATAAGAAGGCACCCAACAAACAACCAACAATTGGAATGACAATTGGAACCCAGAAATAATGATGACCATAAGTGAAAACTTCACTACCATAACCAACAGTGGCAGCGGCTAATCTTGGACCGAAATCTCTTGCTAAATTGATAGCATAACCAGTCAAATAACCATAAGAAATACCAATGGATAAAATTAATAAGAATAAACCAAATGGGAAAGCTGGTCCTAATGGTGCATTATATGGATCAGTCATGGCAAAGATACCTAATTGTAAAACACCAGCACCAACAAGTTCTGAAGCAACTTGACCTTTAGTGTTCAAAAATTTTTGACTATAAGTTGAGAAAATACCAGCAGTGGCATCTGGACCAGTAACATCTCTAACACCTGGACCAGCAAAATTGTTGAAAGCTTGGACATAAGTACCATACATTAACAAGGCACCAATATAACCACCTAAGAATTGAGAGAAACAGTAACCAGGAACTTTTCTCCATGGGAATCTTCTGTAAACAGCAGCTGATAAAGTAACACCTGGATTTAAATGAGCACCAGAGATACCTGCGGAAATAGCATAACCAAAGAAAACAGCAGAGGCCCAACCTAATGCAATAGTGGTGTAATTACCAGCAGTACCACTGGATAGTTGAACTTGAGCACAAACACCGTCACCTAGTAACACTAAAACTAGTGTACCAAAAAACTCAGCAATGTATTCTCTAAAAGCATATCTCCATCTTTGTAAATTGTTGTAAAAAATTGGTGGTTTACCATCTCTGGTTAAATTAGTAGCATGAGCTTCTAAACCTGAAGCAGGAGCTGTTGGTTGGATGTTAGAGTCTATTGTTTTAAGAGTATAATTGTCTGAATTTTCGAAATGTCCTCTATTATGTTTATCGGAATAATTATTGTTATTGGTTCCATCGCTAAATAATCCTGATGATGATGGCATTTTGATTAAGATGTATAGGGGCGAATTAGTGAAAACGAAATTGACATTGGACTTGAAATGAAGTGGATTATATATCCTTTTTAGAGAAAATTTTTATCCATTGCAGGATATTCAGGAAATTCAGGAAATTTAGCTGTCACACATTTTTTTGAACATGTCCATAAAAATCAAAACTCTAATTTTTTAATAGTTGCCATATCCTAAAAAAAAACATATATGGACTATAAAACAAAGAGTTTTATCATGAATGAGTTCATTTGATAGAGCAGTACGTTGATGCGAATACTTGACTTTATTTGATGAACAAAACAAAAGGTGAAAACATAATATAAGACATTGGAACCTCGATAATTGTAGTGATTAATACTTACCAACTGGTTGACCAGGGGTTTCTAAAAATTCAGATTGAATATCGTCAGAATGGAAGACGTCTGGTTTACTGCCTTCACTCATTTTATTTTATAATATGCTTTAACTTTGAAGAATGTATAAATATGGAGCAAAACCTGGAGAAGAGAAATTCAAAGAGACATTGTCTGGTATTTATATAGAATTTCTTTTCTTAACAGAAAAAAAAACCATGACAAAAAATCGAAACTATTTTAGGTTTTTGCTTTTACAGTTTGTCAATTTTGAGCGGGAGCCGTTTAATTCGTTTGTCCATTAATATACTATATGGACAAGCTATATATAGTAAATCAATATCAGCGCTCTTATTGATCTCACAAATTTATATAGTCAAGAGTCAAGACTTTAAATTTACTCATCAAGATGGGTACAGTATCTGAGCTAAAATTATAGGGTTTCGGAATAAATACTTGGTGATCCGGTAGAATTTCCAATGCTCAAAATTGAAACCGAGAAGAATAATGAGAAGATTCGAAACATGTCTTTGAATTTGAATCATGGCTATCTATCGATCGATTAAATTCACAAGAGGACATACTATATATAGGATTCATGAAGACTAGACCTCAAGTTTCAACGTGTACAGTGTACAGTGTACACTATATAGTATATAGGTACTTTTCTATGATACTTCTACGGCTTTTCATCCAAAATTCTACATATTTTTCTTGAGATTAACAATTGGACAATGGACATGAGACAATTAAATAGATAGAATTAATCCACTTAGTTCTCTTTCCAATACAACTTTTAACTAACCTAATTACTGAGCTGAAAGTCTCAAAGGGTCAGTCACCGGACAGTTAGTAACGAGAAGTACAATTTTTTTCATAAAAGCGATATTATTTAAATGTTAAATGGAGCTAATATATAGAGAGTTAGTTGATTGGAAGCTCGGATATAATAATTTCTCCACAAAGTATACAGTTACATTTTCTACTTGGAAGAGACAGATTTGCAGTAGAAAGTGGAAAAATACTCCAGAGTCCAGAGAGCGGAAAAGGGGATAAATCAGTTAATAAATTGGGGTATCGCTTTATGCTATATAGTATATATGATAGATCGGAGATCCTATATATATTCATCATCCAAATTCCACAGGCAATGGGCAATCGGCATTCTGTAGATCTGTTATAATTAATTTAAATCTTGCGCCTAACACTTCCCCTTCTGGACTTGCAGATTTGCATACAAAAATTTGTTAAAATTTTCCGAGTGGTGGAACCATTCGAATTTCGCACCCATGGGTCAATTTGCCCATTGCCCATCGTGAATCATGATTCATGTCATGAATCATCACCATTAACAACGGAGAAAACAGCCAGCTTAATCGACCTTGATATTCCTTTCTAAAATAAGAACTATTCCATTCTCAAAGATACTTACAAAAACGATTTTGTTTGTTTCTGAGAGTTATACCTCTATTTCCTCCTCATATCCTAATTTTCTATATAGTCAACCATTGATGCGTGGTGACTGGTCCCCGCGGAAAACCAAATGTGCATCGATTGGACATAGAGCTGGAGTCATTGTCTATAACTGAGAATCGAGATATCTGGATAATAGATATATCTTTGTCAACTAAGCTGATACTAATTTGTAGAACAATTTGTTCAACTCTTTATTTTTATCCTGTAATATACTAGGTAGTAATATAGATGGTTCAAATTCGATAATTCATGTAACAGATATCATCTTTTGGATCAATATTCAAGAAAAAAGATTCTATCGAATGAATTCAATCAAAAAATCGTTTCCCCAGTGCCTACATATCTATCATCAGCTCAACTGATTATAGACCGGTTTTTTTCAATTGTAAGTTGTAACCAAGGCTTATAATAATTAACGAGCTACATCAGAGACAAATTGCATAGTGTGTAGTATGTACTATGTAGTAAGTATATTGTATGTACATTGTACACTATGTAATATTCAGCAAAGCTTGAACCCCATGTTACACTTTCAATACATCTATATCTTGGAAATCAAAGTTGATAGCCATCATTTGAGGTTCTTTTTAACTCTTGGGGCCTTTAAAGTTGTTGTATATGAGTTCAATATTCTCGGTCGATCCCATAATCCACAATTACTCAATTCTGAAATAATCACAAACATTCATATCCTCAGATGAAAAAATATATCCACACATGGTCTTGAATAATATTTGATGACCTATTCAATCAATGATTCAATAATAAGGTGAAGATTAAAGTAACCTCTTCTGAAAGTTGATGATTCAAAAATCTGAAGGGATATGTGGAACAAGAAATATGTATTGAGATATTAATAATATTCTATTCTAGTATTCTGGTATAAGTGAATCACATGTAATTTATCAATTACATCAATTAATAAACTGTTATGTATAAGATTAAAGCTATATCCGTGGTTTAACTCTGGTTCCTAAATCCTAACTCAGGAGCCCTATACTGTACAGTGTATACTATATAGCCTAATCTTACTTGAAGTTGAGTGAAAAATTCAGTGATCCACAAAAGGCTGAAGTCTGGGTGTCTTTTTAAACAATGTGGACTCCTACTCTGACTAAAGAGTCGAGACAACAAGTCATGAAGATAATCTAATAAGTTAAAAAATACGGATATAAAGGAGTACTCTGATAGAACTAGATAAAGCTTTTATTTATTGTACATAGTTTCACAGTAACATTCATTGTATTCCTTTTATGAGAATTGTGCTCGTTTCTGAATCTGGTTATGCGAACCGACAAGTGGAAGTATTATGAAAATTGCGGTTTTCTATGATAACTTCAAATTTCTTACACATTATATAGTAAACTATCTGAATTCTGTACTCCACAATCAACGCAAATTTTGATGAGAGTTGAAACAATTGACTTCTGGAAATAGCTCGTAGTCCGTACCCAGTTTTTCCATGGGTAAACGTTTTGAAGTTTTCAGTTCTGTGGTTCTAACTTCCCGACTTCTGAGTGACAAGAAATATATTAACTCAAACACCAAGACTCATTGCTCAGGATTCAGGACCCCAAGTTCATGAATTGAGAAACTTAATCATTGAATGACTTAAATCTACTTTAACTAAGAATCATCAACCATCTTGGTCTTTAACTTCTAACTATAACTCATTTGATCAAATTATTAATTATCACCCACAAATTCCACTACAACTAGTTTGCGGAAAATCTCAAACGGCTGATTTTTACAGTTTTCCGGACAAATTGCAAATTGCCACTACCCCGGAAAATCCTAAATTAGGGACAAATCGGTAAAACTAAACAGTTTGAGTACAAGACTTGATATGGTACAAAGTTAGATAAAAACATTCTGCTCACTCAAAGTTGAGATTGTTAGTTGTTGTGACTTCTTATCCGGAAACTAAGATATATAAAGGTCAGTTCAATTAGAACATAAAATACTGGTTTGTGGTTTCATTACCTAATCCTACACTGTAAAGTCGTACACCACTTTAAATACACACATCACTACACTTATTCTCATGAAATATTTCTTTGTCCATCTCTATTTATTTCATATTCAACATTGTAAAGTACGCTACTCAGGTATCTGGTAAGTAAAAAAATGATAAAGCGATTATGACATAAGTTGAGATCAGCATTGCACCTTCTAACCAATTACTTTCACCATCCAAGATCAAATAATTGGTGATTAACATACTGACAAATAGAACTGCAGTTTCGAAAGTTGAAAAGTATAGAGTCATTGGAATATCAATTGCCCAACCAACTAACACCATGAATGGAGTGACAAATAGTGCAATTTGTAGAGAAGAACCAACAGCAACACCAATTGCTAAATCCATCTTGTCTTTAATTGCAACAACGATAGCAGTGACATGTTCAGCTGCATTACCAACAATTGGAATTACAATTAGACCAATAAAAGTTTTGGAGACACCAGATGTGGCAACAATGTCATCAATTGAACCAACTAGTGCATCAGCACAAAGACTGACGAAAATAGTTACAATAAATAAAATAATGATAGATGAAGTGGTGGATAATTGAGCTTCCTGATGATCTGGTTTGGGAACGTGGTCGCCACCAGTTTCTTCACTAGAAAGATCATGATCTAGTTCTTCATTAATACCTTCAAATAATTCTTTATGAGTTTTCAACTGAAAGAATAAATACAAAACATAAACAATTAATAACACTATTGAAGTACCTCTTGATAATGATAATATTAATTTATTTGATTCTTCAGAAGTAGTTTTTTTTGGTAAAGTAGCATGAAAAGCTGCTGGAATTAATAAACTAGCAGTAGCTAAAGCTAATAAGGAACTCATTGTTTGGGCAACAGTTTGGTTAAAACGTTGTTGAACTCTATTAAACCCACCAGCGATAAAACAACAACCTAGAACTAACAACAGATTGGATAGAATAGAACCCAACATCGAAGCTTGAACAATTCTAACTTGGTTTGCTTTCAAAGCGATAACAGAAACAATAAGTTCAACTGCGTTACCAAACGTAGCATTTAATAAACCACCTAAAGTTTCACCAACATGACCTGCTAATTTTTCAGTTGCAAATGCTAATAAACCTGCTAAAGGAATGATGGCGAAGAAGTTCAACCAGAAAGTAGCATTAGAACCCCAACCTAACGGTTCAGCTAGGAGACCTAATGGAACAAAAACAAGCAAATATGTGACAGGAGAGTAACCTAATGTTATTTTCACGTTCTTGATTGTTTTACTGAGAACATTTGAGGCTGGGTTTGAGCCTAACAGTGGTGTGTGATCGGTTCTCATCTTTTATTCGAGTCTACCGGGAGTACACTAGTGCAAGTATTTTGTGTTTTTCAAGATCACAAGAAAAAAAAAAAAATATCGACATACATTCTGGAATAAATCAAGTTTTGGAATTCTTGAATTAATTCTTTTCGTAAATGAACAATTTCATTCTTTCTTCTAGAATTAGTTACAACCAGAACGGATTGTTTTGACCTATCACATTCAGAGTGAGTTACCCCAGATTTGTCGGAATTTTTGATATCAAATAACGTTATCTGTAATAAAATACATACAAAATTAGTCTGGTCTGAGCTAAGATACCCATTATCAGACAATTCCATAAATGATGTTGAACATTATACATACCAGTTAAGTTCAACAAAGTATGGATTATTACCGAATTCTTCAACATAAAAGGTGATCTTTAATATGGTTTGAATCGTATAGTCAGACCATTAAGTTGAGGCAGAGAACCTGGCTGCAATGAAATTCTTAGATAGTTGTTCCTCTAACCATTTCTGTTCGACATCGGTATTGATCTTGTAGGGCTTCACTATGCCATTTTCAAAGGGATAAGAATCTCTGAGTGAAATCAGTTTTCCCTGTGCAAAAATATAGCCCCTACCTTGCTGTTAAGGGAGTGATACAAGTATTTTTTAGTTGTCAACGTTGAAACTTGATATACACTATTTGATCTTGTTTTACTCAACAGTTAGTGCACACATTCTCCTAAGTATGCTTTCTTTTGGGGCAGATATGGTACGTTGAAAGATTAATTGAATAAACGTCCTCACTCTATAAAGACTGTCATTAAATTCTAGCTGTCAATCGCTTCATTGGTTTTCTAACATCAGGTTATAAATCAGATTGCTGTATGAGTAAATCCCATACTTGATTGAATTCTTCTGTAGTATTCTAAGCAGTTTAAAGATCATCTTGCTGATTTAACGACTGATAGGCTGCTCTATCATATACTTTTAACTTACTGAGAGACTCAAATAATTTTCGCGTCGCGTTGGAAAATGAAAAAAATTCCTAATCGAGCGAAATGAAATGCAGAAATCTTTAAAATTCTTTCAGTTTGTTTATTATTCTCTAGTTTCACTTTCAAGACCAATTCTATAGCTCCCAATGTCGTCCAGAAAAAGACCAGCAGAAGATGATGGCAATGACGCTCTATCATCTCCAAACCACAGCTCTACAAACACTTCTCCAGCACACACACCATTACCGTCTTCACCAACCTTTCCTGCTTTTGATCCAGACAATGAAGCTGAAATCGATGATGATGGTGAGATTGAAGAGGAACTAAAAGAAACAGAGGATTTAATAGAAGATATGGAAGCTGATTACAGCAGAAATGAAAAACTAGATCATTATGATTTAGGTGATAACGTTGATGATACAATTATTGAAGATATGAGTTTGGGTGACTATAATGCAGTTACGAAAAAATTAGACATCAGGGATGATGTGCTTAGACATGGTCAGTATTATGATGACGAGCCAGATGATGGGATCTTGCCAATGAGAGCAAGAAGAAGGGGTGGTCCAAGAACATATGATGATGAAGATATGGATGATTATGACATTGATCCATTAGCTGAAGAATTAACATTAGAATCATTAGCAGACATCAAAGCACAAAGTTTGAACGATTGGGTCACTCAACCTAACGTTTCAAGAACTATTGCAAGAGAATTAAAATCTTTCTTATTAGAATATACAGATGATCAAGGTAGATCTGTTTATGGTGCTAGAATTAGAACATTAGGTGAGGTTAATAGTGAAAGTTTGGAAGTCAGTTATAGACATTTATGTGAATCTAAAGCTATTCTTGCAATGTTTTTAACTATGTGTCCAGATTCTATCTTGAAAATTTTTGACACAGTTGCATTAGAAGCTATTGAATTAAACTATCCGGATTATTCTCAAATTCATTCAGAAATTCATGTGAGAATTTCAGATTTCCCAAAAGTTTCAACATTAAGAGATCTAAGAGAAGGTGATTTGAACTCTTTAGTTAGAGTATCTGGTGTTGTTACCAGAAGAACTGGTGTTTTCCCACAATTAAAATTTCTGAAATTCGATTGTTTAAAATGTGGTCAAGTTTTAGGTCCATTCTTCCAAGAAGCTAATCAAGAAGTTAAAATTACATTCTGTTCTAATTGTAAAACAAGAGGCCCATTTAGACTAAATTCTGAAAAAACATTATACAGAAATTATCAAAGATTAACATTACAAGAAGCACCAGGTACTGTTCCTGCAGGAAGATTACCACGTCATAGAGAAGTTATTCTATTATGGGATTTAGTTGATATTGCTAAACCAGGTGAAGAAATTGAAGTTACTGGTGTTTATAAGGAAACTTTTGATGGTAATTTAAATGCTAAAAATGGGTTTCCTGTTTTCCAAACGATCATTGAAGCAAATGCAGTTAGAAGAAGAGAAGGACAAACTAATTCTGGTGATGAATTTACAGAACAAGGTTTAGATAGTTTCAGTTGGTCAGAAGAAGATGAAAGAGAATTTAGAAGAGTTGCAAGAACAAACATCATTGATAAAATTATTGGATCAGTTGCTCCATCAATTTATGGTCACAGAGATATTAAAACCGCTATTGCTTGTTCTTTATTCAGTGGTGTTCCAAAAAATATCAACGGTAAACATTCAATTAGAGGTGATATTAATGTCTTGTTATTAGGTGATCCAGGTACTGCAAAATCACAGATTTTGAAATATGTTGAAAAAACTGCATATAGAGCTGTTTTCGCTACAGGGCAAGGTGCTTCTGCTGTTGGTTTGACTGCAAGTGTTAGAAAGGATGCAGTGACAAGAGAATGGACATTAGAAGGTGGTGCCCTAGTGTTAGCAGATAAAGGTGTTTGTTTGATTGATGAATTCGATAAGATGAATGATCAAGATAGAACGTCTATCCATGAAGCCATGGAACAACAGAGTATATCCATTTCAAAAGCTGGTATTGTTACTACATTACAAGCAAGATGTGCTATCGTTGCAGCTGCTAATCCAAATGGTGGTAAATATAATTCAACTTTAACTTTACCACAAAATGTTGATTTGACAGAACCAATTTTATCACGTTTTGATATTTTATGTGTTGTTAGAGATTTAGTCAATACTGAAAATGATGAAAGATTAGCAAGTTTTGTTATTGATTCTCATATGAGATCGACCAAATCTTATGATGATGAGGAGGAGGAAGGAGAAGATGACGAAAATGATAGTGATAAAGATGAAGATGAAGATATGGAAGACACACAAACTAGATCAGAAACAACATCATCAAGAAGAGAAAAAATAAAACAGTTAAATAAGGAAAAAGAAAGTGAAATATCTCCATTGTCACAAGAATTTTTGATGAAATATATTCATTATGCAAGATCAAAAGTGTTTCCTAAATTATTACAAGTTGAACAAGATAAAATCGCTAGAGTCTATGCTGATTTGCGTCATCACTCGAAAATCACTAATTCTTTCCCAATCACTGTTCGTCATTTCGAATCAATCATTAGAACTGCTGAAGCTTTTGCTAAAATGAGATTAGCTGAATATGTTTCAGAGAGTGATTTAGATAAAGCAATTGAAGTTGCAATAAAATCTTTCATTGGAGCACAAAAGACCAATGTTCGTGGTCAATTAGAAAGAAGTTTCGCTAAATATACTCAAAAGAGAAGAGGCGGTTGATTCTTCAAGTTTGTTGTGATTTGAAATTGATGTTTGTTTGTTTTGTTTTCAGTTCGTTGTATAATTATAAATTACAAATTATAAGAAATATTTCAAAAAGTAAGATAAAAACTAATTGATTTTACAATTCGAAATTACAACTAAATATTAAACGTAAAGGTAACCAATATATTTTTTGGTGATATTTTACTAAACAATAATTTATGAACAATTTATTAAGTGAAACTTACTTAACGGGTAGCCATAGCTTTGGTAACAACACGTTTTAAACCAACTTCAGCTTTTCTGTAATCTTCAGCAGTAGATTCTTCGATTTCTAAAGCAGCTAAAGCATCAGATAAAGCAGCTTCAATCTTATCTTTGGAACCACGTTTTAATTTAGATGACAAGATTGGATCAGTAACGGTTGATTCAATAGAAGCAACGTAAGATTCTAATCTTTGTTTAGCTTCATGACGTTTTGAGAAATCTTCATCAGATTTTTTGAATTTTTCAGCATCTTCAATAGCTTTTTCAATATCAGCAGATGATAATCTACCAACAGAGTTAGAAATAGTAATGTTAGCAGATTTACCAGTTGATTTTTCAACAGCAGTAACTTTTAAGATACCATTAGCATCAACTTCAAAGATAGCTTCTAAGACTGGTTCACCAGCTGGTAAAGGTGGGATACCTTTTAAGTCGAATTCACCTAATAAAGTGTTTTCAGAACAGTTAACACGTTCACCTTGGTAGACTGGGAATTGAACAGTAGTTTGATGGTCAGCAACAGTGGTGAAAGTTCTTCTTTTAATGGTTGGAACAGTGGTGTTTCTTGGAACAACTGGAGCGAAAACGTTACCTTGCATAGCAACACCTAAAGATAATGGAGAAACATCTAATAATAATAAATCTTTGGTATCGTCAGAGGTAGATTGACCGGTTAAGATAGCACCTTGAACAGCAGCACCGTAAGCAACAGCTTCATCTGGGTTGATAGATTTTTCTAATTGTTTACCTTCAAAGAAATCAGATAATAATTTTTGAACTTTTGGAATTCTAGTAGAACCACCGACTAAGACAACTTCATCAATTTTTTCTTTAGAGATTTTAGCATCTTTTAAAACTTGTTCAACTGGTTCTAAAGTAGATTTGAATAAAGCAGCGTTAATATCTTCAAATCTAGCTCTGGTGATGTTTGAAGAGAAATCTTCACCTTCGAATAAGGAATCAACTTCAACGGTAGTAGTGGTAACTGAAGATAAAGTTCTTTTAGCTCTTTCAGCAGCAGTTCTTAATCTTCTTAAAGCTCTTGGATCTTCAGAAATATCTAAACCGGTTTTCTTTTTGAATTCAGCTTTGAAATGTTCTAATAAGTTAGTATCGAAATCTTGACCACCTAAATGAGTGTCACCAGCAGTGGATTTAACTGTGAAAACACCACCAGCTAAGTGTAATAAAGAAACATCGAAAGTACCACCACCTAAATCGAAGATTAGGACATGTCTTTCTTTTTCAGATTTACCAGCACCTAAACCGTAAGCAATAGCAGCGGCGGTTGGTTCATTGATAATACGTAAAACGTTTAAACCAGCAATGGCACCAGCATCTTTGGTAGCTTGTCTTTGAGCATCATTGAAGTAAGCTGGGACAGTAATGACAGCTTTTTCAACTTTTTGACCGATTTTAGCTTCAGCAATTTCTTTCATTTTAGTTAAAACCATTGAGGAGATTTCTTGTGGAGTGAAAGATTTGTTTTCACCTAAGTATTCAACTTCAATGACTGGGGCGTTGTTGTTGTCAACAACTTTGAATGGCCAAGTTTTGATATCTTTTTGGACGGATTCTTCATCGAAACGACGACCAATTAAACGTTTAGCATCAAAGACGGTATTTCTTGGGTTTAAAGCAGCTTGATTTTTAGCAGCATCACCAATTAATCTTTCTTCAGCAGTGAAAGCAACGAAAGATGGAGTAACTCTGTTACCTTGTTCGTTAGCAATGATTTCGACAGCAGAGTCGTAAGTAGCAACACAAGAGTAGGTGGTACCTAAATCGATACCGATAGCACCTGGGAAAACACCTTCAGCCATTTTGTATATAATAATTAAAACTAGAAGTTCTGGTTAGTCTAAATTAAAGAAATTCAGAAGTGGAAAAAAAAATTTTTTTTTTTTTGTTTAGCATAATTTTGCGAGTGAAAAAAAAAAAATAAAGAAGTTAGAAATGCATATGATGTTTCCGGATTCGGTGATCCTTCATAGTTAAAACAGTCACCCGCCAGTGTGAGAGTGTAAATTTCAGTCCTGAGTAAAACAGTTCACAAGGAATTCGATGAGACAGAATTATCTCTTTAATAATGAACAATTCCATGGACTCTGAAGTGATTGATTTCCTGATCAATCAATTTCAATGCTGTTGATACGTGCTCTTTCTTGCCTGTTACTCTGATGAACTGAACTCCAGTTGGATCATTTACCCTATAATTGTTACTTAACTGATTCTTAATGGGAACAACTTTAACATGAGCACCAGAAACCTCTCTTATTCTATTGATCTTCCAACCTTGTTTACCAATTAGATATGTTACTTCACGTTTGTTCAACTCAACCAATGAAAAAGAATTTTCCTCTTCCTGATCTTCTTGACCTATCATGGTAGAAGACTGTTCTTCGCAGAACTCCTCTTGATCGTTTTGTTGAGCTCTGTTGACAATTGGTGATAGATGCAGTGGTGGTCTGGTCAATTTGAAGGAATCTAGCAGTTTTTTTGTGCTATCTGTATTGTCACAATGAGATAAAAGAAGAAACTCCTTCACCAAAAGATTCAATTGAAATGACATTATTCTGATTTTATAGCCATAAACCAAACTAAATGGTATATCATCTACTTCATACGCAATATTCAGGTCACTTGGTTTATCAAGACTATGGAAATGTGTTGTTTTCTCTATTTGGTAAAGTCCATTTTGAGCCTTCATCCTATCTAAAAATGAACTTGTAAACTTTTCACTAGGGTTAGAATATTCAACAAACACAGTACACTCACTATACATACATTTACCACAGCTGAAACGTCTCCTTCTAGTGCTGTAAGGATTTCACCTGAGGTTACACCAATCTTCTCAGCGGTTAAGCGAAGTTGTTCTGAGTTTCGACTCTGTTGATCAAATGAAACGACACCAGGACCAAACAAAGTCAAAGCACGATGGAGATGTGCGGCAGTAGTGAGGAATGAGACACTAACTCGAGGATCAACGCTGGTATTAGCGTGGATATTGATATTTAAGCAGACTGTTTCGCTGTTGTCCAATTTCTCCACGATTAAATCTGAAATCGATGAGTCTTTGGCGAATTCAACCACCGCCTCTTTCATATTTTCATTATCTGAGAACATTGTTCCCAATTCGTCGCTTTCAAACTGGTTCTAAATGGCGAATATCTGAATCGTTGTTCAGAAATATTCATATACCAAAGTAGGCCAGGGCTTCTTTTTGACACATTTGTACGATTTTTATAGCCCTTCATTAGTGAGAAAAATTGAAATCTTCACTTTATTAGTTTGTGGTGCGATCTGTTTGTATAAATAAGATCTATTATCTCGTGTAAACTGGTAGTGTATATAACTATCTTGGAACAGAATATAATACAGTCTTGATGGTTGTAACTTTTACCTATATAGGAAATTTCGTGTAGAAAAAAACTTCCATGAATCATATTGATAACAACTTTGACACCTTATACCCATTAGAGTGTTTGAATTGAAGTTCACACAACGACGCATCTATGCAACGTCCTTCACTAGACTCAGAACGTATACCCAAACCTGACTCAAAGAAACAAGTGATCAACAAAGGGTTTAAGAACGATGATAATTTACTGAGATCTACTTTAACAGGGAATCTTCCTAGATCTTTCTCTGAGCAAAGTATCAGCTCTAACCCAAGAACTCTGATGTCACAGCTGAAATTGAATGAATTGGCAATTGAGCAAAATAAAATTGAAGGTGATCTGGATGATTTTGATATGAAAGAGTTAAGAGATGGTTATTTCGATCCTATTTACACCAAGCCTGAAAATGTGAATAAAAGAGATGTACCATTGAAAGCAAAAAGAAAGACGTTTAATCTCCATTGGAATTTGAAACAAAGTTTCATCAAATTCATGACCATATATAAACTTCATTGGATCATATTATCAAAATTTTTAATAGCATATATAATTTCATTCACTCTATGTCTGATTGAAAAATCTGGTAATTGGTTTGGTCCATATAGTGTCTTCTTGCCAGTCGCAACATTAATTCATCATCCTGTCCATTCTGTTGGTACTCAATTAGAAATGACCATTCAATCAATCTTAGGTTTAGCAATCGGTTTGGGATGGAGTTCGTTAGCTTTATACATTTCTGTGTCAACTCAACCTACTAGAAATCATCAAGGTGGTATTTTATTTGGTTCTTTGTTTCTAGGGATTTTTGTGATGGGTTGGTTCAAAGGTTATATGATTAGATTCTATTACATGTTATTAACAAGTGGCATTGTATTAATTTATCTATCAACAAATTTAATATTAGATGAGCCAGTTGTCCTTTGGAAAAATTGTTGGAATATTGCCATCCCATATCTTTTTGGGTTGTTAGTCTCACTGTTTGTTTCAGCAGTGTATTTTCCTCTTCTTGGTCATCATAAACTGACCAATTCAATTACTCATACTACTTCAAGCATTATAGACTTATTGAAAATATTCATTCAGATAGATACAATAACATCTAGAGATGAGATCATTCAGTTCCAAAACGCAGCTGTTAATAGTACATTAAGATTATCTGAACATTTCAGAGAATTTTTAAGTTCTTTCAAATTTTCCAAATTTGATCAGGAAGATTTGAAAGATATAAGAAATCATTTGAACTTTGTTGTTTCTCCACTTCGTGTTATTCCAAATCAACTAAACATGCAATTCAAGGACATTTTATCAGACTCCAATTTCAATAGTTCCATGAACACTCAAGTTCCAGCTTCAAATTTTGTTTCAACAAATGTTTCTGGTGCAGCTACACCTGTTCCAAAATCTCACACACCATTAAATTTACATTTACACCCTAAATTTGGTGAAGGTAAAGAATTCGTTTATATTTCCATCATGAATGAAACCTTTGCAAAACCAATTATTAGTTTATTATTACAAATGATTGAATCAATGATAATTATTGAAAAATCTTTAAAGATATTTTCTGAACATAATTCATCAACTGAATCGCAAAAATCAACTTTAAGAGATTTGAAAAACTCTAAATTATTATTGAAGAAAAGAATTTCTCAGTTAGATATAGCATACAGAAAATTCTCAAGATCAGAATACTTCTGTAAAGCCTTATTAGAACAAGAACAAGTTATCAATATTTTTTTGTTCTTAAGATACTCAAGACAATCATCAGTTGGTGTTATCACTCTATCAGATGTCGTTAATAGATCTTGCGAGAATGTTTTTAGATTCCCTAAATTTACATGGCCTAATTATCCATTAAAAAGATCACTAAGAAGGCTAACAGAACAATGCTTGAAAGATCAAGGTGCTGATTCGATTTTCCGCTATTTGGAAAGTAAAATGGATGTCAATGATGCTTTTGAAAGAATTTATAACTTAAACACTTCAAGAAATAAAGACATCACACTGGTTAATGCCCAGTATGGGAAAAATGATGATGAAAAATTGACAAAGACAATTCGTGCGATTGATCATTATGATTTCAATTTTCATTCAACTAAAAACAGCTTTAGATTCAAAATGTGGGAATTATCAACACTATTGCTAAACTATCAATCAAAATATGCTTTCAAGGTCTCATTCGCTGTTATTTTCTTATCATTGCCAGGTTGGTTGCAAGTTTCTTGGAATTGGTATCATGCCTATAATTGTCTATGGTGTCCAATATTGGTTTATTTCTTTTTGAGTCCAAGAAACTCAGGAACTTGGATCAATGTTGGCTTGAGAGTACTATGTTGGCTAATCGGTTCATTCTTGGGTTGGGCATCAAATGAATCTGGTAAATCTAGTCATCCTGTTGTTATTGGTATATTTGCAGGTATAATCTCATTAATATTCGCACAGTTCTTTTTAATAGATTCACATCCAAGGTCAAGTTTGATAGGATTGTTATCTTTTACTATCATTTCATTACATGTTAATGATGGAATTCAGAATGACAATTCTGAAGTTTGGAAACATTCTTGGATAACTTCACTAGCATTACTTGTTGCAATCATAACGTCAATACTATTAAATTGGCTTGTTTGGCCTTTTATTGCTAAAAACGAAATATATTCTTCATTTGCCTCATTGATTGGTCATATTGGGCAATCTTATCAATCCGTGAGTGAAAGATATTTATATCGTGATGAAAATGATGATCCAACTGAATTGACTTTAGAATTGGCCAATATTAGAGAAGTTAGAATGTCACAAAATTTAGTAGCAAACCAAGAACTGTTAAAAAGAGCAGCAAAAGAACATGATTTGACTCATACTTTTAATGAAGAAATCATGACTGAAATACTTCAATCTTGTCATTCAATCTTAGAAAATCTAATAGAAGCCAGAATGTCTAGTATTTATTTCCATATTTGGGAACAAGATGAAGATGAAGCCACTACTAAACAATTATTATCATTAAGAAGAGATTCAATATCAACGGTGGTTTATTCAATATACATCATCACTAATTCAATCAGAACTAAATCCAAAATCCCAAGATATTTACCGTCCTCTATAAGTGTTAGAAAGAAATTATTCAATTTGGTGAGTGAATTAGAAATGAACAAAAGGGGACAAGAACCAAGAACTAAAAACCTTTTAGAACAACTGAATGAAAAATTAGCGAAAGTTGAACACCAAAATAAAGATTCAAATGCAACTGATACAGATGATGGTGAGAAAGATGTAAATTCATATTTGAAAATGCATTGGAGAGAAGTTCACGGTATGGCATTTGCTAGAGCATTTACTTCAATCACTAAAGAGGTTGAAGTGATTTTAAGACTATGTAAGGAATTATTGGGTGAAGAAGGACTTTTTGATGAACTTTACACTTGATTTCAAATAACAAATAACAATCATTAATCATTTTTGGATAAAACAAACTAATTATTAGACTTGTATTTGAAGTATTTATTTTTCATCTCGTAAAACAATCATTGAAAATAATATACACTAATAATATACTGGTGAATAACTCATCTTGGTACAAGTAATGAATCACAACACATTCTATATTTCAACCAATATTTTATTTGACACATCATTCAAATTTAGGGAAATGATCTATTGAGCTTTTAGGTTTTTGGTTGTTGATGAGATTGAATGATACACAATGATAAGTAAGAAGGTAGTCAGCCCTAAAAAGATTGCAAGTTGATACAATTGGTCGTCTGTGATCATTTTATGAGGTTTATCAAATTGTTGATATCTGTTCAAAGAAGTGGTTAACTTTTTTAATTCTTTCGAGATGACAAAGCACACAAAAAATCAAAATCAATCTATTTACTTCTTAAACACAATTTTAATTCATAATTGCTAGAGAAGTAAGGAGCAAATGCATTATAAAAACTTAGAAGACTATTTATTTCATAAACTGATGAGAAGTGCTGCATTCCATCGTTTTGTTCGTGGGATTTACTACAGAGTTAACGGTATTGACCCAAGGACAATAAAACATGAACCATCAGGTGTCAGATTCCCAGCTGCTGATACAGTATTTCAACCAACTCCAGCACAGAAGTTCAAGGCATTTAGATTGATCTTTTATGATGAAATACGCTCAATTTTTGGATTTCCTAAAAAGTGGGAAAGATCATAAGAATACAGAGATAGAAATATTAGTAAAAAAAAATGATTAAGACGCATATATATTCAACAGATGTCTAGTCATCCCATTTGTTGTTCTCAATTTTACGAAAAAGATTCATTATCATTATTATTAATTATTGTTATTATTTTCATTATCATGCAATTATGGTATATTGGGTCTATCGTCAAATTAAATTTTTCAACGCGTGAAAGCTAATGAGTTTCTATCAGCTTTGCGGAATTCTTTCTTTTTAACCATACCAACATCATCCTCTAATGCAATAATGACATCTTTATCAGTACCGAATTTGAAATTATCAGCAACAACATTGGATTGATATCTTTTAATCATGTATGGTTCAGCATCACCACGAACAATTTGTTTTAATGACCAAGTGATGGCATATGGACCAGATGATGAAACGATAGTTTGTTCTTTGGCATTCAAACCTGTATTAAAATGTGCTTTTGAGAAATTCAATGGTTCTTTTGTTAATAATTTCATATGTGCTGTATGTTCTGGAGAAAGTCTCAACATTCTTGTCTTTGGTGGGACATCTTTACCAAATGATTTTTGGAAACCTAATTTACCAGCATTTGGTCCATCCTTAATAGTTAAATCAATAAGAATTAAATACGTTTTACATGTAGCTAATAACCACTTACCATCAGCTGAAACATCAACATGTTGAATAGAATCACCAATTGCTGGCAGTAACGCTTTGGCTCTGATACCTAATTTATCATATAATCTAACATCACCCTTATTGGATGCAACAGCAATATAACCATTTTCTGTAACCCCAAATGAACTGAAATCATTTTTAGTTTTATATTGTTGATATTGATCTTCAACTATCTTTTCACCACTTAATCTTGGATCAACTTTGAATAAACCTTTATCAGAAATACCTAAAAATGTTTGTTCTCCAGTCATTTGATTGAATTTTGAATTTGGTCCAAATGCAACAACAGATAAATCATCTTTAACTTTCCATTCATCAACAATTTTACCTCTTTCTAAATCCATTCTATATAATTTGTTTTTATCATGATCACCTTGCATAACTAAAGAACGATCTTGAGTGTGTAACATAACTTTTGAAGGATTGAAACTTTTACCACCAATTGATAAGTTTTCAATGGCAGTGGCAAATTCAAGATCGTCATCATCTGTCGTTCTAAAAACACCAATACGGTTTCCTCTTGTAACATAGGAATTATTATCCTTATAAGAAATCGTCAAATTCTTATTACCAACTCCTTTAAAGAATTGTTTTTTGTCTTGTTTTTCTTCTTCTTCATCTTCAGAATCTGAAAATGATGTAACGAGTTTTCCAGAACGTAATTTAGTGTTTTGCGGTTGAGTTTCATCTTCTGATTCTTCCGATTCCTCATCTTCAGAAGCTTCTTCTGCACTTTCGAAATAATCAGTTAGCTCTTCGTCTTTTTGAACAGTATCAAAGGCAGTTAGTAAATAACTTTTCATAAAATTGTCATTTGTTGACCATTTTGAATTATTCGTAGTTTCCCATAGTGCTTTAATTGAAAAATCCTTGAATCTTCTATATGATGAAAAATCTTTAAATTTCAACAAATATGAAACTTCTTGTTCTTGAGCTAAAAAAATGAAAAACATATCTTTATCACTGAAAGCGGGATTCAAATTAGACGATATTGAAGTTACCAATTTATTTTTATTAATTGATAAAACGTAGTTATATTTACCTTGATCAATAATCGAAACATCTGTGTTTTCTTTTGATAAAGAAAAACTATCTGTCTGAGTGTTGAAGTAAAGCAAGTCACCTCGAACAGTAACAATTGATTCTCCCTTGATTGATATGACTAAAGAATCAGTGGAACCAGAAGTTTTAGGAGGTTCTGGAGCATCTTGAAAATCATCATCATCATCATCATCTTCATCAACAAATAAAGGATTAGACTTCTTTGTTAAACTGTTAACATTAATTGCAAGGTCATCAACATCAACGAAATCTGGATCAAATTCAAACGCTTTCAATTGAGCAGTTGTTGCACCAGCAGATGATTTTTGGAACTTTCTCTCGAAACAACAAGCGTAAATAGTTTTCATGAATTGATCAACTTCACTGTCTTTAACAGTTTCATCGACAACAAACTCAAAAGTTTCACCTTCATCACCTTCTGTGTTTTTCCATGAAACAATGGTTGAGCCGTCTCTGTAAATCTTATGAACTTTAATTGATTCATCTATCAAACACAATTTCTCATCCTTGAATTCATCTAATTCGTCGGCTTCCTCATCATCATCTCCTTTCAATTGTTCTTCACCTTCAGCGTAAGCACGTTGGGCAACTAGCAAATAATTATGTGGAGCTGAAGTTTCACGAATTGAGGTAACTGCATCAGTATATAAACATTCGCTGGCAGATTTTGGGGAACCTGGGCTTCTTCTTAGAAAAAACTGCCCTGATGGAATGATTGCAATCTCTTCTTTTGGAGAAGAACCAAGAAACTTCTTAAGGAAATTCATAACCAATCTGAAACCAATTGTTCTTTTAATCAAAAGATTAATTGATGGCAAAAAGAGAGAACAAAATCAAAACAATAAAAAAAAATCCAGTGGAGCCAAATTCCGGTTCTGATTTTACCGGAATTCAATTCCATTTAAATTTTTCATTCAAAAAGAGCGATGAGCTTCATGATTAGTTTCAAAAATTGTGAGTTTACGAGGTTTGAGCTCATATTTTGCTCATGTTGAGGCTTATACCGAGTGCTAGAGGTAATATTGTAATAAAATTTGGACAAATATCGTCAAATCGTGGATTTACTAGCTCATTATATGCATTTAATACAACTACTAAAGACATAGAAACAACTTCTAAGAAAGTTAAAAGAAAATCTAAAGCTCCAAAGACTCTGGAGAGTCTAATGGAACAATCTAGTTACAAACCTGAAGCCAACGAGGATATGAAAGAACCCTCTCAAATAACTAAAATACCTAAAACAGCTAATATTAAACCAATAGATGCAATCACAACAGGTCCAAAGATCCCAAGCAACTGGAGAAAGATGGAATCATTACCAGAGTGGAAAAGACAAAAATTTGCACTGATAGAGAAATTTGAGGGCCAAAAATGGAATCCACAGAAGAAACTATCAAGAGAAGAAATGAGATCTGTTAAGGTTTTGAAACAAACAATGCCAGAATTAACAAATTCTGACTTATCTGAGCATTTCCATATTTCACCAGAAGCCATCAGAAGAATTTTGAAATCCAAATGGAGCCCAACAGAGGAAGAATCCGAGGATATTATGGAAAGATGGAAAAAGAGAGGTTTAAAGGTCAAAGGTAAACTAAGAGAAATCAAATTAAGTCAAGAATTTGGAACACCAAAAGTCATTATTGGAACTGGGAAAGAATATGATAAGATCAGATATGATAAGACTGGTGAGAAAAAAGCTGGAGATGGAGTATTGAAGATAAAGACTACAGGAAGTCGTACAAGAATAAGGAGTTTGAATATAGATAGTAAAACAAACTCTTTAAGAAAAATGAAGTTTTAATGAAATAAAATAATACCAAAAAATCTTGCATCCTTATCATAAGACAAATCGCATTAACTACCTTGTATATAGAATTAGATTAGAAGAAAAAAATGGCGTAATGATTATTTAATGTTATGATTATTTCAAACTTGACCAGTTAAGTACCAACCTTTTATTGTTCTAATTTCATTTTTAATAGCAGTACCGGTAGATGTACCTGCCATTAACCTACCTGTTTTGAAAATAGAGGCATGTCTATAAGCTTCAATATTGCCTTCGAATTTCTTTAATTGGAAGATGAATGGATTGACTTCTTCAATAACGGTACATGATTTATTATAATGTTCTAAAGTTTCTTTTAGTTTTATCAATTCATTACTGATTATATTTTTATCATTTCCATTCTCATCTTTTTGATCTTCAAAAGTCACTCCATATTTCAAATTATTTCTCAGTTCGATTTCTTCTTCTTTTCTAGTATCTTTTGAATCAATCGTTTGCGTTGAAGCGTCAGAGTATAATTTCGAACCTCTTCTGATAGCAACAACAGGTAAATTCTGTTTCAATGATATTTCATTCAACAGCTTTCTAGCTCTATTCAAAACAAAGTTGGCATATTCTGATCTTCTTTCATATTGGACTTCTAGAAGTGGCTGGATTATGAAAATTGCAAGAATGTAAAGTACCGTTAATCCAGTACCTGATTTATACAACAACGATGTAATAAATTTAAGTGCTGGTGGGATTTTAACTTTTGTGGATTTGTTCTTTGTGATGATGTATGGCTCTTCAGGAAACGTCAAGTCCTGTACGTTCATGCTGATAGGTTGTGGTGAACTTGTTTATTGATTTGTTTTTAGAAGTGCTTTTTTTGTCGTTTTCTCCCCCAGCTTATTCTCAAATATTTCGGTTATGGGAGTTTTTATCAGTACATACTACATAAACACAAACGCATTTATCGAAACTACAATGAGTTAAACTACAATATATGTAATGGATTTATAATCATCTCTTTAGCTTCTTGCCACTTTTTCCTTCATTTTCTGTTAACTTCGGATTATCAGAAACGGATTTTGGTGATAAGTCTCCAACTGTTGATTTTCTTCTTCTTTTATTCAGTGTTGATTGTGTTAAATCTAAATCAGTAGGTATTGCAGAATTTCTTATAGTTGAGGATTGTGGTGATGAGGATTTCTTCGTCGGGTTTGTAATTGGTGAATTTCTTGAACTATTAATATTATTATTGGGTTGTTTAGAATTACTTGATGAATTTGGTTTTGATGTTTTCTTTGTATCAATAGTTTCACCACCATTAGAATTGATATTTTCTGGATTTCCATTTGAACTACTAGCATTGTTATTATCTTTAGTTGAATAATACTTAGCGACATAATTCTCTAATGAGTTTAAAGGACCACCTTCTTCATTATTAACTCTGTAAATCATCAAACTTGTCAAATGGGACATAACATCACTAACTTGCATAACTCTCATCACACTTTCTTGAAAACCGAAATTCGAAATACTATGGAAAACTTGATAATTTGAACGGAAATTTTGTAATAACTGAACTTTTTTATTAGTTTTTGATTTTTTATCTTCTTTTTTAACTGTTGAAGTTGTTGAACTAATTGAAGAATTATCTATATTATTTTCATCATCCACCATCGTATCTTTTTTATCATATAGATCAAAATTATCATTCATTGAATCATTGTTTTTACTGTTGTTAGACTTACTATTTGAATCTTTGAAAAAATCTTCAAATATATCTTTCATTTTGTTTTCATCAGTTAAAACTTTCTCTAAACTTGGCCAATCAATACCTGGGATGAAAATATGAGTTTGAAAATCTAACCAATCTATTTTCAAATTTTGATTCATAATACCTTTGATACTACCATGAATATTCACATAAGAACCATCTGAATAATGATGAGTGAAGCAACATCTTGGACTTTCAAGATATGTTAATCCATTCGCTAAAACTTGAGTTCTTAACATTCCTGGATGAATTTCAATTCTCACAACACCAGATTGAATGATAGAATAAAAATAGCTAGGTATAATTGGAATACTGAACTGAAACTGTCTTGATTCTGTACCACTTTTGACTGAATATCTCATGTTACCAATATCACTAAAATAATCTGTTATTATTCTTTTCCAGTATATTATATTTCTAACGTTTTCAGTTCTACCACCTATTAATTCACAAAAGTCCATAAATTTTAAAGTAGCTAAATTTGACATCTGTTTTCTAAAATTCAGTACGTTAATTGCATTAGAACTAAAAGCACTTGGATTAAAGCCAGTGTGTGCTGTATTACCCATAATAGATGTAGGTTTATTTGGACCAACACTTGCAGCATCTGATCTATGTGGAAATCTATCTTGTTTAGCACTTGTTGGTTGAGTAGAACCTTGTGATTGAGGATTAGAAGGTGGTTGAATTGGCTTCCCGATAATCGTAGGAGTTGGGACTTGAGGAGTTCCTGTTTTTACTGGTGAGTTTTCCATTTGAGTTTGTGGTGGCTGACGCTGTGGGTTTGTTTTGGAAGGAACTTGAGATTGATTCTGCGGTGTTGCAACGGATGATCTTCTTTGATTTCGATCTTGTTGGGATGCCTTGGATTGGTTTTGTCTTACTTTCTGTTGTTGTTGTGAGAGTTGTTGTTGTTGTTGTTGGGGTGGTAGTGATGGTTGTGAATTTGGTTGATGAATTGGTTGATGTTGAGCTCTTTGAGGTTGTGGTTGTTGATGTTGTAATTGAGGTTGACCAAGTGGCATATTCTGTAGGTATGGTTGATTTTGATATATAACAGGTGATGTTTGTTGGCTTGGATGATAATTATTTGGACCTGGAGGTTGTAAATGTTGCTGTTGTTGTAATAGGACTTGATTATGAAGAACAGGATTTTGTTGAGACCCAGTAGGGACGAACTGTTGCACTTGAGGTTTATTTTGTTGAACCATTGAGACAGATTGTTGTTGCATTTGCTGCTTTTGTGGTATTAAAGATTGACCTTGACCATGTATTCTAGCTTGCACTTGTGCTTGGGCCTGTACTTGGGTTTGAGCTTGGGCTTGGGCTTGAGCTTGTGCTTGTGCTTGTGCTTGGGCTTGTGCTTGTGCTTGTGCTTGGGCTTGGGCTTGGGCCTGTTGAGCTTGTGCTTGTGCTTGGGCTTGGGCTTGTGCTTGTGCTTGTGCTTGTGCCTGTGCCTGAACTTGGGCTTGAGCTTGGGCTTGGGCTTGGGCTTGTGCTTGTGCTTGTGCTTGTGCCTGGGCCTGGGCTTGTGCTTGGGCCTGGGCTTGTGCTTGGGCCTGGGCTTGTGCTTGGGCCTGTGCTTGTGCTTGTGCTTGTGCTTGGGCCTGGGCCTGGGCCTGAGCTTGCGCTTGTGCTTGTGCTTGTGCTTGTGCTTGTGCTTGTGCTTGTGCTTGTGCTTGGGCCTGTGCTTGAGCTTGTGCCTGAGCTTGAGCTTGAGCTTGAGCTTGAAGATTAGCATATTGAGCTTGAGCTTGTAAAGCAGCTAACTGTTGAGGATAAGCATTTTGATTCATCATGTTACTAAAATTCATCATGTTAACAGGAGGAGTTTGATTTTGAGGATTCTGACTATTTTGATTATTATTATTTGTATTAAACATTCCATTTTGGGGATTAAACTGTTGTTGTTGGTGAAGCCCTTGAGGAAAATCTTCTGTGATTAGAAACTCGTCTGTATTGTGAGCTCCGTTCAGACCGTTGTTTTGCATGGGTTATTGTAGAAGAATAAGCTATTCAATGTGATAAAGACTTTAGAACTGCTATATTGATGATAAATGTGGTTCAGTCAGGGTGTTTCGAGATTGAAAAACAAGTGACAAAATTGGGACTATCGAAGAGCAACAAGGTGAGTATATGGAGTAACTGCGTGAGGTGGAAAGATAACGAGTGAAGTGTGAGTGGATGATAGATATCGTCTAATAGAAACACAATTTGACCAGGCGGTTGACGGTGTTGATAAAAAGGATTTTTGACAGGCAAGACTGAGAACCAACGTGAGGGATGAGAAGAGCGTTGAAGCAGATGTTCTTGCTTTGAGGGACGTGCTAGTGATTATGGAAAAGCTGGTGCTTCAAATGGCGGGGTCTTTTGGCCTTTTTGTAGTTGAGAATAAGCTCTTCCCTTGAAGTGAAATAACTCTGTCAAATTGACTTTTGATTACTTTGAAGGATTTCGCGACTTTTTTTTTGACTTACGAGACTTCAAATTTTAATAGAATTTTCATTTTATTTTAGCAGAGATTCTGGGACTCTCAGTCTCATAGAATCTTTGGTGGAGACCCATCTGAGAAGAGCTGGGTGGTCTATTTGTGGTCTTCTTGGTCTCTCTTTGTGTGTTTCGAATTGGTCTTCATCGTCAATCTTCTTTCTGGTCCCAGTCTTAACAGCTCTTCTTTTCAATAGTCTATCAATCGTATCTTGTTTCTCCTCATCTAGCTTCTTTTCAAGCATATTCTTTCTCTTACGAGCAATTTCGGCTTTCTTCAATTGTGTTTCTTCTGCTGTCAACACTCTTCTGGTATGAGTTTTATTACTTAAGGACATCAATTTGGAATCACCATCTGAACTATCGAGTCCATCGTCCAGTAATCTCGCTCTTTGTCGTTCAGTCATCTTGGTGACATCAGGTATGTATTGTTCGTCATCTTCTGATAATCCTTCATCATCAAGTGCGGGAGTTGGTATCACATCATCTTCTGAATTGTATTCATCTTCATATTCTTCATAATTGTCATATTCATCATAGTCAACTTCTTTAGCCTTTTTCGCTGAAGTCTTGCCGGTTGTGCGTTTCTTGTTCGGCTTTGGTTTATCTTCAACTGGTGGAGCTGGAGTGACAGTCTGTGATAATGGTGATGGCTTTGAAAGGGTCAGTTTAACTTTCAGTTGATTCTTTCGTTTAGGTTGAGGTGTTTCCTCTTCATCGAATTCATCTTCGTCTTCGTCTTCATCTTCATCTTGCTCTCCTTCATTCTCTGAATCAAATGGTGTTTGCTCTGAATAAGTATTTGTGTCCTCATCTTCTAAATCCTCTTCTAGCTCTTCTTCTTGCTCTTCTTCTTGCTCGTATTCCAATTGATCTTCCACATCTTCGTTGTAATTTGGCTGTGATCTGTTTCTAGAAGTGCGAGATTCTGAGTTTCTTGCACTTTTCCTCGTTGAATTCCCCATTTTTAACTGGTCAAATTTGAACCAGAAAACAATTCTGAAATTTTCCCATAAAAAATTACAAAAAGTTGATCGGAGCTTCTAACGTTTCCCGATATGGAATTATTGTTATTTATTTTGGTCTTTTTTAACCGTAAAAAAATTGACTGAACAGTTGGATATTGAATACTAAACCTCAATTCTAAATAAAAAAATGCCGGATGTTCAACGTTCTTCAAGTGTGGAGACACTCAACGAAACACACAAAGAGCTCAAGAAGTGCACGAGGTGCCGTGTCAAACGTTTGAGCGAAAATGATGAAGATTTGGCCAAGTTCAAAACTTGCATAAAATGTAGAAATAAAAGAAAAGTTGATAAGAGTTTAGTTAAATCGTACGTATTTGTGTTCATTAATATCATTGTATAATACTAACATGATACTTCCTAATAGCAAAGTGCTTCCCAATACACTGACTGATTTTTCTGGATTTTTAGAAATCATCAAGACCAATGTTGATAATGATATTATACAATTGAGGTATACAGGTCAAACCGATCCAACCATCTTCAAAAGATATGAAAATAGTTCTGATATAGCTGATACCACATATCAGCAAGTATCCAAACAATTATTAGACGTTTATATAAATCCACTAATGGGACTAACTGGATATAGATTCCCAATAAGAGACTATCATAAAGGTGGTAGATTATCCCAAAAAGTTTCATTCATGTTCATTTGTTCTCAAGATAAATCACAACAGAGAAAGTCAAGATCAACTGACAATAGAAGTGTTTCCAACAGATTGAAAACTGAAGATTGTAAATCAAGATTAACGTTAGTTTATTCATTACAAGATGGGGTGGTTTCAATTTTTTACAATCATAACTCACATAAACCATATGAATGGAAAAAGAATAAAAACCGGATATTAGATCAAAAGGTTGATTGGCAAGTAATCCAACAGCAAAATCAACCGTCAAGATCTTTCGAGTTATCATTTGTTGATCAATTAACTCAATTGCAAAACAAAAGCATCACTTCATTACCGCAACCTCAATCAATTCAAGTACAACAATTGCAACCATACTCAAACTCGCAATTCAATTTCGATCAAGCTAATCCTATCTCGTTACCTTATCCATATCCAAGATATCCGTATTATACATCAGCTCAAAAACAAAACAGTCAACAAGAACAATCAAAGGATCCCAAGCAAGATACATTAATAGAGGAACAGTTGAGAGTTCAACATGCAGCTGCACTACAAGTCCAACAACAGTCGAACAAGAACGAGTCAACTAGCAAAACAAACACAGAATCGAAGGAGAACCCCACTGATGACACAAACATAGACAAAGAACTGATATCTCTAGAACAATCAGAGACAAACACACAATAAACACCCTATGTTTTTTTCCAATCAATTTTGTAGTGTACACTGTACAATGTACAATGTATCATCTGCCATTTTCTTTAGGCAAATTTATGGTGTCAAAAATAAAGTAAAAAAAAAGACCTTTATAGGTGGCGCATTTAATCATACAGGACACATTAATTTGACTCTATAAAGATAATGTCTTACCCGATTGGTCAATCAGAGCTACTCTACGTTAAATCAAAGGTCTATGTCCATCCAACGAAGAACTCAAAGGATAATGTTCCTGGTTTCTTGTATTTATTAAAAGAGACCCCAATTCAAACTGATAAAGATATTATATTCGGATGGTGTGCAGAAACTAATTTAGAAAGTGGTCAATTAGAAGTATTAAAGAAAGTTGATCTATTAAGAGGTAATAATTCCCAAAAACACTACGTTAAGAAACCATCAAGATATGGATCGTTTAGCTTTGCTGTCACATTGAATGAATTATTTTCATTTCAGATAAGACCACCTTCATTAGGTTGGTGGTATGGTTCAATTATCATCAATACTAAAAGCTCTCTAGATAAATTACCGGTATTGTTTTTCCATGATGATGAATGTCCAAGTACAGTTGAAGAACTGAATGCTAAAAAGAAACAATTTGAAATATTCAATGATGATAATGAGTTGTTTTGGGGTGGTTTACAATTCCTTTCTGAGTTTAAAAAATATGCTGATTTAGAAAAATCCTCATTAGAAAGATCAATTTTTTTGATTAATCCAACTTTAGAAGATTTAAATAATTTTAGTCCAACTAACGTCATCGATGAATCACAAAAATCAAATATTTCACATAAACCAGATTTCAATAAACTAATAAATGATGCCAAATGGTCTGTTTTGGAAACATTGGCGAAATTCACAACATTTACAAAGAAGAAATTAGATGATGTAAATATAGATCAAAATGTTGTACCATTTTTATCAAACCCTGAAGTTACCAAAATTAATGATGAATTCGATACAGCAAGAGTATATTTAGCTAAATGGGCAATGGGAGTGCAAGAAGAAGCTTTTAAAAATCGTTCAAAAATTATCTTAGATCAAAATTCAAGAGATTTATTACAAAAGGAATTAGGTTTGAATTTTGATAAATTATTACCTGAAGAAGTGTTACAAGCTCATGAACATTCAAGAGAAATGACTCCCAAGGAATGGAAATTACTGTTTGATTCATCAGGAAGATTAAATATAACGGTCAATGAAGTCAAAAATAGAATTTTTCATGGAGGAGTAAATGATTCAATTAGAAATGAAGTTTGGCTATTCTTATTAAACGTTTTCCCTTGGGACTCATCTAAACAAGAACGTGAAGACTTAACTAAAATACTAGATCTAAGTTATGAAGAATATAAATCGAAATGGTTTAATGATAAAACTTTACAAGAGGATTCTGCTTATTTCCAAGATCAACAGTTTAGAATTGAAAAGGATATTCAACGCACAGATAGAACATTACCTGAATTTCAAAGAACTTCAGATGAGCTAGAAGATGATGGTACAAATGATGCATTAGATGTTAAGAACCCTAATTTGATAAGAATGAGGGAGATTTTAATAACTTTCAATGAACATAATAAATTTCTGGGTTACGTTCAAGGTATGAATGACTTATTGTCCCCATTGTATTTAAAATTAAGCAATCATTCAAATGGTTTGATATTTTGGTCGTTTGTCAATTTTATGAATAGAATGGAAAGAAATTTCTTACATGATCAATCAGGTATTAAAGATCAAATGAATACATTAAATGAATTAACTCAATTTTTATTACCTGATTTATACATTCATCTAGAAAAATGTGATTCTAGTAACTTATTCTTTTTCTTCAGGATGTTGTTGGTTTGGTTTAAAAGAGAATTTCCAATGAATGATATATTTAGATTATGGGAAATTTTATGGACGGATTATTATTCATCACAATTTCATTTATTTATAGCATTAGCTATTCTACAAAAAAATGAAAAAATAATAATAACTCATCTTAGACAATTTGATGAAGTTTTAAAATACATGAATGATCTTTCAATGACGTTTGATTTAAGTGATATATTGACAAGAGCAGAGTTGATGTTTTTAAAATTCAGAAAAATGGTGGAAATTATTGATAAAGATAATAAAAATGATTCAATCAGTCCAATTAGTGAGAATCTAAGGTTGTTGTTAAGTAAAGAGTTGGTTATTAAGAAAGAAACTGAAAGACATATTGGTTAAGAAATCAATCATGATTTATATGAGTATACGAGATAAATGAGATAACTTAAAACTTGTAGTTCTGGAATCGTTAATATTTTCTAGAGAAACACAACATACAACAAGAAAGAATTTTATCAGTATCAAATATAAATATTTAAACTTCCTTTAACATTTCTTACTTGGCCGTTTCATGCCAAATTTCTAGTCTTTTAATGTATCAGTCCATCTCACGATCATCAACACCAGAAACTATCTTACACTCACCTTCAAATAACACAACAACAAGACATTCATATTAATATCTTTTAGCTCTATTATCTAATACTAATAGTTGATCAACGTCTTTTCTTTCTTACAAGAATTACCAGCGCAAAGAAGACATCCGCTTTTCGAAAGAATATTTATTGGTATCCTGAGCATCACCATCAAAGTAAGGTGGAACAGTCTCGGCTCTCTATTTCGAATATGTAATAGATTGTTTGAAATAGCCTATAGGAGCATCGGAGTCCATACAATATTTGTTTATCCAGAGGAGTCACGACTCACGACTCGTTAATCTGTCAACAGGAGGTTTTAATGTGCCAAAAATTTATATTTACCCTACTATTTGAAAATCATAGTGACACATTTGAGCTGAAATAGATTACTAAATTAACCAATTCCAATAACTAGTACACTTAACGGATTCTGTGCTCTGGGATTTTGAACTTTTAAATGATTTCTAGGTATAAACCCCCTGTTTTATATAAAGATTACAATAGTCGACACTGGAAAGTTTCTATTTTCACTCTGAAGACTTCGAACTAAACTAAATTACCAATCATGAACCATAATTGATAATTAGTAAATGTGTAATACAAAATTGAGGTTATTTAGAATTAGTAATCCTTCATTTCATCTTTTATTATAAAAAAAGAATAAATCCACTTTTCTCCATGCAAACAATTGTTGATTATATAGAGAATATATGAATAAACAATTCACAAGTTCATAAACTACAGTGATCATTAATCAAATACAGGTTACGATAGATAAGAGCTATAAATTTCATAACCTATCACAAAAAGCCCACCAGAAAACATATATCATCATTCAACAAATATCAATACAATCGGACTTCATATTCTTTTTATCTTCCCCAAGCTCTCTGAACCGAACCGATAAGAACTGTCTAATTAAGTATCGGATCGGACGAATTTCACGTGAGATGAGTACATCAAATTTCATCATTTTCAATTAGTGATCTTGAGCTCCCTTCAAGGCATAAATCTTCATATAAAGACGAAACCATATCCATTATTTTACTTCACTCGAAACCTTTTTTCTGATTTTTGTACCAATAGATCCATTCTATTTTTGACACAATGGCTCCTTTACATTTCGATACTTTACAATTACACGCTGGTCAAACAGTTGATGCTCCAATTAACGCAAGAGCTGCCCCAATTTATGCAACCACTTCATATGTTTTCAACAATTCAGAACATGGTGCAAAATTGTTCGGTTTAGAAGAAAATGGATACATTTATTCAAGAATAATGAACCCAACCACTGATATCTTTGAAAAAAGAATAGCTGCTTTAGAGAATGGTGCCGCTGCTTTAGCTGTTTCATCAGGTCAAGCTGCTCAATTCGTTGCAATTGCTTCTTTAGCTCATGCTGGTGATAACATCATCTCCACATCATACTTATATGGTGGTACTTATAATCAATTTAAAGTTTCTTTCAAAAGAATAGGAATTGAAGCCAGATTTGTTCAAGGGGATAACCCAGAAGATATCGAAAAACTTATTGATAATAGAACTAAAGCTGTCTATCTGGAATCAATTGGTAACCCAAAATACAACATTCCAGATTTTGAAAGAATCGTTGAAATTGCTCACAAACATGGTGTTCCAGTTGTTGTTGATAACACCTTTGGTGCTGGTGGTTACTTCGTTAAACCATTAGATCATGGTGCTGATATTGTTACCCACTCTGCTACTAAATGGATCGGTGGTCACGGTACTACTATTGCAGGTGTTGTTATTGATTCAGGTAAATTTCCATGGAAAGATTATCCAGAAAAATTCCCACAATTCTCTAAACCAGCTGAAGGATATCATGGTTTGATCTTAAATGAAGCTTTAGGTAACTTAGCTTTCATTGGACATGCCAGAATTGAAACTTTGAGAGATTTTGGTCCAACTTTAAATCCATTTGGTTCTTTCTTATTATTACAAGGTTTAGAAACATTATCATTAAGAGTTGAAAGACAAGGTTCAAATGCTTTAAAGCTAGCTAAATTTTTAGAATCTTCACCATTTGTCTCATGGGTTTCTTATCCAGGTTTGGAAAGCCATCCATACCATGAAAATGCTAAAAAATATTTAACTAACGGGTTTGGTGGTGTTTTATCCTTTGGTGTTAAACCATTAGCTGAAAACCCTTCTGATCCATTTAAGGCTTCAGGTCCTCAAGTTGTTGACAACTTAAAAATCGCTTCAAATTTAGCCAATGTCGGTGACTCTAAAACTTTAGTCATTGCTCCATATTACACCACCCATCAACAATTAGGAGAAGATGAGAAATTAGCAAGTGGTGTCACTGAAGATCTAATTAGAGTCAGTGTAGGTACTGAACACATTGATGATATCATTGCTGATTTTGAACAATCGTTCAAATTTGTGTTTGGAAATTAGAGTTTTAAAATAAATGAAAATAATTATTACTTTGATTAAACACTGTAATGCTATTCTGGATTCTGGATATCTGTATTTTTTTTTCTCTAAGATGATTGTTCATTAGATTTGATCTATACACTCTTTAAACTCTAGCTCTGTTTAGCTTGTATTTGTTACACCGTCTTTTCCTTATGATAATTTATGTGTCAAAAAATAATTATCCGAAAAGAAAAAAAAGAGGAGAAAATCATTTTCAACCTTTAATTTCTTTTTTTAACAATAATTGCAGATTTGTTTACATTTCTGATGTGTTGAATGAGTTTTGGGTAGCTTGAAGGACTTAAGTTGATGGAGTTTAGAAAACTAAGTTAGTATTTACATTTGAATAGAAAACCATTGACTGAGGTAACTTCAATGTTCATAAGAGCTAAAAAACATTGATCAAAACCAAATAAGTCACAACTTACAAGAGCTATATTTATCAGCGGACTCCCCAAATAATCCTTTTGAGCGTATATCCAATATCAACTATAAGCTAGAAGTTAGATTTTTAAAATATTCGCAGGCTCATTTCTAACGGATATGTATGATTGAACCTGGCACAATCTATTATTTCTGAATCGTTAGTACAGCTGAATAACGAACGTATTGTAAAGTTAGAACGCCCACAAAAAAATTATGCTTCATTGAATAAGAAACTACTTTTTGATGTGTCAAATTGTAAAGTACCCCAACTTGTTTTATTTTGAAAGTGGGTAGAGTGTAGAATCTTGATGCGATCTCTTCATCAGCTTTCTTCAACAGACTAACGTCAATGTATATAAACAAACTTCTCAGTTCACTCATTTTTTTGGCCTTTTTCTTAATAATCCAATTTGTCCAATGGCTTATACCAGAGCGGACAAATTTAAATTCAACCGGAGCTTGGAACATTCACATACAAAAGGCGAGTAAATAAAATTAGAGTGAGTACATATAGAGTTTGTACTTCTCTAAGATTCAAGATTCTACTACCTGGCAAGAAAATCAATCAAAATGGATTCTAGGAGCTCCTAGGTTCTCTGCAGTTGTCAATTCGCCTCAGAACCCTTTCTATTCTTACTTTTTCGAATTCAGCTTGGTCCGCTCAAAAAAATGCTATTCAATTTGAACTTCAAAATTAGAATACATATTTAAAGGTTCCCTGATTCCTTTTATACATTCCAGTCCGTTGTTGAGTGGACCAAGATGTCATTCAACCATTACTTATGTGTCTAATTTGATGTTGTATATCTTGCCCCTCTGGAGTTTATAACACCGAGGTTCGGCATTCTCAAAAATTGAGCTAATGAAACGTTGTAATAGTACTTTAAACTAAATCTGGTATACAAATTTCTAGGAATGTGTCATGATTTGATAAATGAGCAATATTGTGCTGTTTCAAACACAGTTGAAACTTGAGGTATATGAAGACTGAAGTGAGTAAATTTTCACTCTACCGTTTCTTCATGTGGCTGTAAATAGTGGCTCATGGATGAATGGTGCACCATAATTTTGTACTAATTTGTAGGTTCTTTTTTATCTCATTTTATAAAGAGACACTTTTGAAGTCAGTTTTATTAATATCTTAACTGTTAGCCCATCAAGGAGAGATTTCAAAGTATATATCTACTATCATCTATGTATTATTTCTTTATTCAGTCAATTGTCTTAAAGTACGTAGCACTACCCAATCCATATCTCTTATAGCTGAACAACAGGACTTCAGTACAATTTGAAAATGGTATCACCTGAGACCATTACAAAGCTTCTACCGGCACATATCAAAAGCCATTGGAAGGTGTTACATATAAAATGAAATAAACGATTTCGACAATAATCTCATACACAGGTATGTGAGCTGGGCTGATGTGTCTATAAGGTGAGTGAATCGTGATCCGTGACTAGTCTAATAGACATTCTTTTTTATCAAATGTTTCGCCTATACTGTCTGAACTTTGACGTCTGAATCTACTGATAACTCAGTATTAATTGTCTATAAAAGAATGTTCTATGACAGGTTTTGTAGCTCAAATTTACACCCAAATAAGAGATATACAATTAATGACTTAATCTATAGTGATTTGTAGCCAGTAAAGAAGACTGAGAGCAACTTTATATAATGGGTGTAATTATTAGTTAGCGATGAGCGTGGGTCTACCACTGATCAAAAAGATAAAACGAATTGATTAGGGTGAAAAATAATTCCTTAAACAGCGGTCCCGGGATGGGGACAAGAGTCAAAAGTAAATCAAAGATGTTGAAATTTGTAAGATATACGACTTTAATATCTGTTAATCTACTAAAAAGACACACAAGTAATACAAACTATTGAACTGACACTTCTCTTTAATGGACGTCCAATTAGTTTTCGGGATTTCAAAATTTGAGCGGAAGAAAAAGAAATGAGAAGAAAAAACGTTAGTGGACAAATCCAAGTTTTTCTGGACAAATATTCGAAATGGCGAAATAAAGTTAAAAACTTTCAAAAAATCCACCTTGTTTTTACAAATTATTTAAGTGATTCAAGTGAACCTTTTTTGACCTTAGTTCAGTCCACTCCTCTTATTAAAAGAAACTTCTGACTCCAATAGATCCCCTTAGTTACTGAAATAAGGGAAGTTTTGCAAATTTTTAGTTCATATAGTATCTTTTTGTGTTTCACAACCTGTTTTTGTGATTTTTCAATCAATACCCATATTTCTAAGATCACAAATTCCTATAAATCAAAGTTTCAAAGATTAAATTATCAGTAACCTTCACATTATTCAAAATTCAGATATTAGATTCATTAGTACTCCATCAAATTAGATCAAAAAAAAAGTTGATACATTTGTGAGTGGTTTTATTTCAATAAAAAAATAATTTGCCTGTTCATTTCATCTTTATGTCTTGGGAATATAACTTTACTAGCAACGCTTATACTGAACCACAACAAGTTGCTACTTTTAACAATTCATTCGACTATTTGGGTAAAAATCAATTAGAACCTCAAGTCGATTATAAAACCGGTTCAATCTCATCCTCATCGTCAGACTCTGTTAGTCAGTCTGGAATCTACAACATGGCTACCGTGTCATCCCAACAAACTGAATCCACTGATTATGGCGAATTAGATCAATCAAAACTTTTACCAACTAATCTTTGGGGTGATATTAGAAAGACTGGAACTAACACTTTATCGGAAACTCAATTTCTACAAAATCAGTTGTCAGCTTCTCAAACTGATATCCATCAACAAAATTGGGGCTCTACTGATCAATATGAAAACAACTCAACTTTTGAATCTCGTTTAAACCATAGTACAACTTATACTGCCGCCACTACACCAATCTCATCAACACCACCACTTCCAACTTACAGTATTTATAATAACTATAACACTAATAATCCATCACAATTAGCATCTAATACTCAATCTTTATTACAAAACTACCAACAACAGCAACAATATCTAGATCAATTACAACAGCAACAACAGTGGTTACAAAACCCTTTATTTTTACAACAACAGGCACATGTCGTTTCTCAACAATTACAACAATTACAGTTACAACTACAACAACAGCAACAACAAATTGAGACTGCTAATAAATTGTTGATGTCTAAGAAACATGATCAACAACCTTTAACTCAAGAAAATTTAACGAAATTAGATGTCAATCCATCACATGAGCAATCAGCTAGTAATAACTCTGATAATATCCATCAACAATTAGATCCGAAAGAGGCTGGTTCTTTGTCATCAGAAGAACAAAAACTAAACACTGAATTATATAAAACTGAATTATGTTCAACTTTCCAAAGAACTGGTAATTGTCCATATGGATCAAAGTGCCAATTTGCTCACGGTGATCATGAAATCAAACACGTTGATAGGGGTGCTAAATGGAGATCCAAACAATGTGCTAATTGGGCTAAAACTGGTACTTGTAGATATGGTAGCAGATGTTGCTTCAGACATTCTAATTAAGGCATAGCAGAATGAATCTAGAGAAGTTGAAAATTTTCGAATTTTAGTCTGGTTATAGATGTTCCTTAAATAGGAACTTTTAAAGAGAAAGAAATATGCGTTTGAAATGGATTTTTTACTATTTGTTTTATCAGATTATTAGATTATTATTAATTTATTATTATTATTTTGTTATTATTATTTTTATTTTATCATTATTATTTGGCTTTACGTGTGATATATTTGTCATTTTTATTCATCATACCGTTTTTTATTATTATCACTGTTTTTTATTATTTTTATTATATCTTTTGTTGGTTCATATTAGACTCTTTTATCAAAGTCTTATTTAATAAGTTTGAGATTTTAATCTGAATAGCATGTTAATATTTATTTTTTTTATTTATTTTTCGAATGATAATGTCTATTTATTTGTTAGTTTTAGAAGTGTAATGTGTATGGTTATTTGAGATGATTTTATTATGTGATTACAGGTTTTATTGGTTAATCCATTTTTTCATTTTATTATAATTTTGCAGTCTTGAACAATTGTACCCTTTTCTTACAAACACTAAATCTCCCAGTGGAGCCGTAATAATTTTTGGTATCACAACTATGTATTTTTCTTAACATCCAACTTGAATTATGTTTATATGCCAATTTATTATGATCAAAGAAAACTGGATTATCCAAATTAATCAAAGTATCTATTCTTTGAAACTTTTTTTCAAATACTTGTGATGTTGCATTATGAATAGTTCGACAAGTTAACATTAAATTGAATGCATCGTCTCTATCAACAAATCTAACAATTTCACTGTTTAAAATCTCGGTTGGTAATCTGTCGATCATGTTATGCAAGGGAATTTATTTATTTTTTAAGCTGTCTGAAGAATAAACCAATTTATGGCAAACGCTGACTTTATAGAAGACAATAAAGTGTTTGGACTCTATAAGTGTATAATGAATCAGAAGAACAATTGAATTAATTCGGTATCGTGAAAAAATTTTATTGTATGTAGTAAGTTTTGGGTGTTTATGTAGACATATTGGTATAGGCCGTTTTGCTTTTTTGACACCTTTTTCTTTTGAAAATCGAGATCAAAAAAATCAAGTAGGGCCATTCTGAACTTCGAAGAGGTATGTATGGGCAAGACGAAAAGACTAACTTTATCTAACAAAGTGATAAGATAAACAGTACTTTGTATTTTGTCATATAATGTTCAAACTGTCAATTGTGATCTCAGAATCTTCCTAATTTTTCTTCATGTTACTGTAGTTATTATTTATTATTATTGGGTTATGTAAGATTTATGGTTGTGTTAATTTTAATTGCGATCTCTCACCACTCCTACTTCCAATTTCCAACTATCTCCAGAGTTCACTGGACCCTGGTGAGTCGTGACTGCTCCCACATCAGAAGTCTGAAACAGTAATTCAGACTAAATAGTAGAGTTGCGACGAGCCGAACTAATATGAGGTCAACTCAGTTCATACTTAGCTCATCTAGCTGTTAGTTTATAGTAAAGCCCTATTAAATATTATTTATCATAATTTCAGGTACTTCCTACATTAAGTACTAAGAGGTCGCCTAGTTGTACTGTGATAATGTTTTATGTTTTTTTATTTCCCTGCATGTCAATTTTAAGGTACTAGATTCGTTATTTTTTTATTACAGCTAATGAACTAAAAATTAATATCACTTTAGGAGTACCATTATACAGAATACAGACCCAAACTTTCTCTATCGGGTACAATAAGCTACCAATATAATTAGTCAATGACGTCCATCTTATCTTGATTAACTGAGCTCTAAATCTATCGATTTCACTAACAAAAGTGTCTCCACAAATTTACACAAATTAAACAAAAAAAAAGTCGACTTTTGTGTCTAAATTTGATAAAATAGTCATCGCAGTTCTTTAAAATAGTACACATCTCTTCAAAATATTACACAACATGTCCTTAAGTTATATGAATTCCATGGTATACTGGTTTGTGTCACCGTCGGTTTTTGCAAATTAATATTATATAATTAATAAATATCGATTTTGTTTAATTTATAACTTTACAATTTTTTTTGAAATTAAAATAAAAGTAATCAGCTTCAAAATTGATCAGTCGATCGATCAAGAATATTAATTATATTGCATGATGATGAAAACTTTGACTTATAAACACAACTTCCTCTCAAGAAGCTCTTCTAGTGATTTTCAATTTGTTGATATACTTTAAGTTTTATACTTTTTGGTTTAACTTTTCCATATGAAATGAAGAAGGCCCCACAACGTAGAATCAGATTAACACCACATGTACAACTAGATAATCTTCGGCCAATTGAAAAAGTATAGACCCAGCTTGTTAGTCGACTAGATTGAGATATTAGATTATATAAGTAATTAATGTATAATTGAAGAGTTTTACTATAAATTATTGCATTTGGAAATAAAGTAGCGTTTTCATGATACGTTTTGTTGAGTTTTCAAATGGAATACTCAAAGATCTATCTATGACCTATATTGTTATTATCGCTACTATCTACTATATAGTATAGTAGTAATAAAAGAAAATCAAAAGTTACTAAGAACCACAGTTCACACACAATGTTATCCTTTAAATTCAGCCTATGTCAATATGTAGTGTGAGCCAACCACCAAGTTTTGTAATCTACCAACATTAAAAGACTAGTATATCATCTAATCTTGCAAAGGTTCAGGAACTGAGAACAGAAGGAAGTTTTTATTATCAATACAGAGAGTTTGATAGAAAATTATGTGAAGGAAAATCTCCCGAAATCACGAAGTCAATCAAAAAGCATGTCAACTTTAAGGTCTAATGATCAAATGGCACACAAATAGATCTGTTACTCTCAACTCAGACCTTGCTCACTCTCACTTTTCAGCAGCAAGAATAAGCTTGTGTATACAGACGAAACCAATCTTGATTATCATAGGCTTCCTAGGCGTCATAAATTATATGTATCATACATTTCAATTCAACTAAACAAATAAATCCAAAATACTTATCAATTCTCATCATTTTCGTCATCTTCAGGTTCTTCATCTTCTTCAATTGCATCCTCGATATCCGGTCTATCTTTTTTAACTTTACCTGAACCAACACCAGTAGTCGTTGCTGGTTTCACTATAGCTGTTGGATGATTGCCTTTGTTATAATTTCTTGTGAATTTAGATTTAGTTTTAGTTGGAATTTTTTTCAATTTATCAGTTGCTTTTTTATCACCAACGCTGAATTCCATCAACAAATCCCAATCTGTTTTGGTTAGGTAATAATAATCTAAAGTTGATATTATGTCCTTTATAGCTTCATCATCGTTACTATTATTCAATATTGGATCTAGTAATCTTTCAATCAATAACGGAACATAAAATAATCTTAATTCACCATCATTCGAACCACCTGTTTTTAATCTCATTCTATATTCAATCTCTGTTAAAATTCTATAATATTTACCCATTTTCGAATTCTGTCCAAACCAACCTGCAAAATTAGTTCTTGAACGTAATGCCCCCGCAACATAACTGGAAGGAATAATAGTTGAGGTTAAAGCATGAAATGGCATTAAACTCCAAGCTTGTTCCGAGCTATGAATTTTACCATCGACTAAATCACCAAAGGATATTGAATCTGCTGCATTAGCAACCATTTTTAAATGAGTATTACCTGCATATTTTCTAGTTAATGGATTATTTGGATTTGGTTGAGTCGATAAATAATTTTCTTGAATCATTGGTGGAACAAATGCATGATCATCGAAATAATATTCAAACAATTTATATAATGGAGTATGAATTGAATGAGATCTCGTACTGAATAATAAAGGCACGATTTCGAAAACTTTTAAGGTTGAATTTTTTTGCCATTCCTTAGAGATTTGTGTTGAATTTGAAGAATCTATTGAATTAGAGGTTTTCGAAACAGTTGATAATAAATTTATGATTTGTCTAATATCATTTGATGTTGCTGAAACTAATTGATCAATTATATTTGGATCTAATTTAATTTTTTCACGTAATGCAATTGTCATTAATCTTGATTTCATTTCTTTCGCACTTGGTCTTCTAAATGGTAAATCAATGGTAACTCTATCAAAAGGTCTCATTTTAGGTAATGATTTATCATTACAGATTAAAATCAAAGGAGTTTGAGTTTTACGACAATAACTTGCCAATTCACCAACACCACCACGATCACCTGCAGACATACCATCGACTTCATCCATGATGATCACTGTTTTTGAAGGTTTTTTATCATCTTTATAAAAACCTGTGATTGAAGTATTATCTAAAATGTTTCTAATTGTCGTTGATAATAGTTTTTTAGATCTAATATCAGATGCATTTTTTTCAATGACATCAAAACCAAGTTCTTTAGCAATTAGATGAGCAGCTGTAGTTTTACCAATCCCTGGGGGACCATGTATCAAAACTGCTCTTAGTTCGGTGTCACCTTTCTTTGGAGCTGAATTACCAAATTTTTGTTGCCATGTTTCTAACCAATTTTTCAGTTTTAGAACGCTTGATTTGTTACCACAAATTTGTTCCATTTTAGTTGGTGCATATTTAACGGTCCATAATTTATCTTTGTCACTTAAGATTTTGATATTTTCAGGTGGATTTGAACCTTTATTTGAATTTTGTGATTGTTTCAATTTTTCTTCTCTTTGAGTTTTTTCTAATAGTTCTTGTTCTTCCTGTAATCTAAGAGCTTCGTTCATTGCATTTTCTTCTTCTTTTTCTCTTTTCAATTTCTCTTTGATTGCAGCTTCTCCGTCTCCTCCATCAGCTGGCATTCCACCAATTAGAGTTAAAAATCCTTCTTCAGTGATGGCTTTAATCTTGAATTGTTTGATTTTTTTGACTTTAGAAGGTCCCGCTTCATCACCAAGCACAACGATTGAAGTTTTGGAACTTATAGATTTAGTAACTTTTGCACCATATTGCTTAGCTAACTGTTCAGAAGCCTCTCTTGAAAGATGTGGTAAAACACCAGTGAAAACGATAGTTAATCCAGTTAGACAATTTGGTTTACCTTCAGGGATTGTAATGTCTGTGATATCACCTGAAGTTGGTTCAGTTGATTGTTTTGCCTTAAATGCATGGTAATTGAAAGTTTGACCATCATTTGTAGACTCAGGTAGATCAGCATCTGGGATTTTGGCTAATAATGAATGAACATCATCCGACTCTGAATTTTTAGGAGCTGGTTTAGCTTTTGCCCTTGAGGAGGGTTGTTTCTTGACTGTGTTTTTAACTGAAGATGGAGTTGGTTCTACTGGGGTTGATGGATTTTTAATTGGAGATTGTGGTTTTTCTTCTTGTTTCTTTGGTTTGTTCTCCATCACCATGAAATCATCATCTTCATCATTAAAATCATTCTCATCGATTATAAAATCATCATCAGCTTTCTTCTTTGGTTTAACAGCTGGTGGTTTTGTTTGAGTAGTTTTTTGTTTCTTTGCTGGGACCGTGATGACTTCCTCATCTTCGTCATCGTCAATTACTATTGGCTGAGACGGTTTTTTTCTCTTTGGTGCTCCTCCCGACTTGAAGAAGTCCTTGATGTCGACCATGTCTTTGTGTACCAGTATATAAGTTGGGACTCTATTTGTTGAAGTATAATAATTTTTCAAAGACGCGTTTTTTCAATGGTTGATTTTTGTTGAAAAGAACAACTATCAATTGATATTGATCGATTAGTTGGAATATGGCCAAAAAGAGCAACAAGAAGAAGCCGTCAAAGAAAACGGACGTTAAGGGAAAAGCTGCTGAAAGAATTGAGCAAAATGGAGACGTTGAAGACCAAGTGAAGGAGGATGAAGAGGTTCATTTGAAAGACGGTGAAGAAGTGAAAGAAGATGAAGATGAGGGTACAGTGACAGAGAGTAAAGAGGAAGCGAAGGAAGAAGATATTAAAGAAGAAGAGAATGAAGAAGAAGAGAATCAAGAAAAAGAGATAACAAAAGATTTTAATGAATCTACTAAAGAAGAAGTCAGCAGCTCTGAAATCATCTATCTTAAAGCACAATTAGAGGAATCAGAATCAGCAAGAGAAGAGATTGAATCTAAATACGAAACATTGTTAGAAAGAATTGGATCAATGAAATCGTTATTCTCAGAAATGAAAGAGAATAAACAGGAATTATCAACATTAAGAGAAACTTTACAAGAGTATGAAACACAAAACATGACATTCAAACAAAAAATAGAACGTTTGAATAAGGAAAAAGAAGACTTGATTAAAGAAAATGAAAACCTATTGAAAGAATCAAATGATATCAATCAAGAATGCGATTCATTACAAAAAGAAATCAGTGAATTTAGGAAAGAAAAGGAAAGTCTATCTAAAGAAATTGAATCGTTGAGGAAAGATAATGGTGCTAATATGATTAGATTAGAAGTTGAATTGAAAAAATTAAAAGAGAAAAACGAAGAGTATGAAATCAAATTAGAGAATGATGTATTAGTCAATAGATCGTTGAACGAGGAAATTCTAAATTTGCAAGACAAATTGAATCAAGAGAAAGAATTGAACGAAGAATTGAAAAACGATAAATTAAAACTTTCCAATGATATCAATGAGCTAAATTCCAAAATCAATGAATTTAGAATAAGTGAAGAAAAACTGTCAATTCAAATAACTGAATTAAAGTTCTCAATATCTTCCAAAGATGAAGATTTGATCAATTTGAAAAATGAATTAATTGATTTCAAACAGAAAAGTGAACTGATTCCTAAACTAGAGGAAGAAATTAAACAAAAACAACTACAATTAGGTAAATCAAGACATGAATCGGTTATTTTAAATGAACATTTAACAAAAGCATTACAACTGATCAAACAATCATCGTCTTCAGATCAAGTTGACAAAGAACTGGTGTCTAATCTGTTCATTAGCTTTGTGGCACTACCAAGAGGCGATACTAAAAAATTCGAAGTTTTACAACTAATAAGTAATTATTTGAACTGGGATGAAGATAAAAGAAGACAAGCAGGATTAGAGCATGGTCCAGTTTCTGGCGTGAAAAGAGAAGGATTTGTGAGTTTGTGGACTGAGTTTCTCGAGAAGGAAGCGTCATCAAACGAGTAGCATTTATAGATGAGATTAATAAAAATTCTGTAATAAAATACTTTTAAAGTGTATAAAGTTGTATAAAGTGAAAAAAAAATACTTCATCTTTAGCTCATTTATATAAAAGCTGATGAAAATGTCCTCAAAAGCGTACCAACTGGCTCTGAATGCATTGAAAACCGACTTGAAAGCTTCCATGAGAGCGAAGGACACCGTCACCAGAGACACGATCAAGTCATTATTAGCAGCTATCAAGAACAAAGAGCTGGACACTCCAGTTGAGAAACACACTGAATTCTTATTATTCGAACTATTCTCCAAAAACGCTAAACAGAGAAGGGACTCAGCTGCTGAGTACTCCAAGCTGGGTAGACCCGAATTGGAAGCCAAAGAACTGGGGGAAGCTTCAATCATTGAGAAGTACCTCAGTGGCTTACCTGTTGCTTCTGAGTCTGAAGTTGATGCCAAAGTGCAAGAGTTCATCTCAAAATTGGGACAACAACCGGCAAACGTTGGACAAATCCTCAAACTCGTCGACTGGGAGCAAGTCAGAGACGAATGGAAAGCAGATGAGAAACTCGTCAAGAAACTGATTGCCCAAAACTTGAAGAAATGATGTAAATAGATATAGCATAGTGGATAGTATTAAGTGTAGGCAGACCCTTCCTTCTAAGCTCTACCGTCTTCTCGGCCTAGACGTTCTATTTCCAGGCACAACCCGGAGAAATTTCTTCTGGAAAATCAGCTGTAAAAAAAAAAAGTAAACAAAATTTTGTCTTAAAACTTTAAAAACAGGACATAAAAGATAAAGAAATGAGAGGTGAGTCTTTGTGGTTTCAGTGGCGTGTTCTGCTGTGAAATGTGGTCATACTAACTAGGTGTACAGACTACAAGATTGTCGTGCTGGGAGCTGGTGGGGTTGGGAAATCGTCTCTAACTGTTCAGTTTGTTCAGAATGTTTACATTGATACGTATGATCCAACAATTGAAGATTCGTACAGGAAACAAATCGAGATTGACTCAAGACCCTGTGACTTGGAAATATTGGACACTGCAGGTGTCGCGCAATTCACAGCAATGAGAGAGCTTTATATCAAATCAGGTAGAGGATTTGTATTAGTTTACAGTGTGACTGATGAGAATTCGTTGAAAGAATTATTAGAATTAAGAGAACAAGTGCTTAGAATCAAAGACAGTAATAACTCAGGTCAAGTTCCAATGGTCTTAGTCGGCAACAAAAGTGATCTTGATGATCAAAGAGTGCTATCTCCACAAGATGGGATCCAGGTTAGTGAAAGCTGGAACAAGGTGCCCTTCTACGAAACAAGCGCAATGCATAGAACTAACGTCGATGAAGCATTCATTGATGTTGTCAGACAAATAATGAGAAACGAATCCTTAGCAAATGAAGAAAACTTGATGGATAATAATAACAAGAATAACATTAATGAGAACGGTAATTCAATTAGAAAAAAAACTTCAATAGTACAAGAATCTTTCAGTAGAAGACCTTCTTCAGCTCCGAAGATAAATAAAACTCATTCAAAATCACCAATAGACAATCGCGTTAAATCTAAAAAGAAAAAGAAGAAGTCTTCTTGTGTCATTTTATAAGTATTTTATATACTTCAACAAAATTTAAACTAAAATAAAACATGTATGTTAAATAAAACAAAAAAAAATAATTATATATATATATACGTATATAACACTTAATCTGAACCATGTCCATCATTGATCACTTGTCTTTCATTTTCTGGTTTCCAAGAACCTTCAAACATATGTCTAATATATGACATTGGATCTCCAATTTCCTTGGACCCCATATGACCAACTCCGGGACTGAAACAGGTGATGGGTAACACCAACACATCATCAAACACAATAGGCTCATCCATCAATGTGAAGTATCTCCAATCAACTCCATCTTTATAAATATCTAAACCATCATTATATTTATTCTTCACTGTCTTATTAATAATCTTTATATCCTTACCTTTACTCTTGGTCAATGTATTGAAATATTTGAAAATTTGCTTAGTCCAAATCCCTGGTCCCGTCCAGTCCATAACACCATCACCATCGCCATCAATTGATTTTGTTAAATCACCAGCTTTCTCCTTCTCTAATGTAATTTTAGTGATTCTAATAATCAACTCCCTCAACATTGGATGTCCAACTTTACTCAACATACTCCATTGACAAAATTGAACCCTATTAACGTAATATTCGGCCCAATCATCACGATCTGGATCTGCTTCAATCCCAATGACCAAACCTACATTATTCGTTTCTCCTTGAATAGTTTTATTGAAAACTATCCAATCATCCATTGGCTTCATGGGCATCGTATCCATGTCAGAATAAATACCACCTCTTGCAAATAAAATTAAATATCTGAAAAAATCTGCTCTTAATATAGCCTTTGGTAATGTCTTATATGCATGATATACTTCTGGTGTACTCAAATACAACGATTCAATCAACTCAGATGCAACAGAGTCAGGAATAACATGGTGATGGAATGACGTACTCTTGACGATTGGGGTATGATAACGATCATTTATTGGTTTAGATCCTTCCAATTCACCAGTTGTTGATTCTTCCCATTTATTGGAAAACCTATGCAATCTCTTTGGAGTCTTTGGATCATCTAATTCTGTTTTCCATGTTTGCCATATCGTTGGAGGGATAATTGAGTTTGGATCATAAGGAAATTGGGTTGATAATTTTTCTCGTAATTGATCACTTGTTATTGATTTATTGATCTTAAGAGTCTTGAAATGATTTGGAATAGAATAGATTGATCTGTATGTTTGAAATAGAATGAATAGGACAATTCCAGCAGTGGCTAGTTTACAAAGCACTGGGTTCTTTCGTAGCTGTCGTGCGAGTGGTTTCAACATGTTGTTGTTGGATAAGGGTCTGTGGTGAATTTTCTGGTTTGAAGAGCGCAATCTGTTAGTAAATATTTTGACATGAGATTTTCAGTACATTTTTTTTTCCTTTATTTAAAAATAGATTGAGATTATCAGATCGATATTGGAATGTTACTGTTTTCAATGAAAATGATGTAATATTGTGAAGCCATTTTAATGGTTTACATCAATTGTTTGAATGAGAAAATCTAAAATTGTGTGTATTATTGAAAGTTATATAATGAATCAGATTTGTTTCTCTTCCAATTCTTCAACTTTAATGTATGGTCTATAGACAGGTTTCCACATTTGTGATCTAACCCATTCGACACATCCATCAAAATCTCTAGGAACTTTAACGTATTCACCATTTGGTGCTACTTCACTTTCGACTCTAGCGTTGCCTTCTTTCAAAGCTTGTAAAATGACAGCAGTTGCAACTTTGGCAGATGTATCATCAATGACCTCTAATGGTGGTAATAAACCTGCTTTAGGGTCTTTAGCCATTGGTGATAAGGTAGCTAACTGATCAACAGCAGCTGAAATCATGGTGTCGGTTATGACAGTGGCTCTAGATAAGACAGAACCTAAACCAATACCAGGGAAGGTGAAACAATTATTGTTTTCAGAGATTGTGTACCCATCAACTGGTGGGAATGGAGATCCTGTTGCCACCAGTGCTTCATTATTGGTCCATTTCATGACATCTTCAGGGAATGCTTCATGTAATCTTGTTGGGTTGGATAATGGGAAAACAATAGGTCTTGGATTATGCTTATGCATTTCTTGAATGATCTGTTTAGTGAATGCACCAGCTTGAGTAGAACAACCAATTAAACAAGTTGGTTTAACTTTCTTAACAACTTCTAATAAGGATTTAGTGTCAATTCCTTCCCAATCAGCATCTTCATCAGCGTATAAATGTTGATGTGGACTGGAAGTTTCAACCATGGATTTCTTAATCAAACCTCTGATATCCAACACATGAATCTTAGATCTTGCTTCTTCTGGAGTAGCACCGTGAGTGACCATATGGTTAACAACTTGATCAGCAATACCTAACCCAGCAGAACCAGCACCGTAAATGACGATTTTTGTGTCTAATAAATTATCTCCAGTGTATCTTAAAGCAGCAGTTAATGAGGCCATAACAACCGCACCAGTACCTTGAATATCATCGTTGAAACAAGCTAGTTCATTTCTGTATTTTTCTAAAACTGGTCTTGCAGTTTTGACACCAAAATCTTCAAAATGTAAAGTAGCTGAAGGGAATCTTCTTTTAACAACTCTAATGAATTCTGCAACCAATTCATCGTATTTTTCACCTTCAACTCTTTTGATTCTTCTACCCATATATAATGGATCATCCAATAATTCCTGATTATTGGTACCAACGTCTAAACAAACTGGAATGACTCTAGCTGGATGGATACCACCGCACAATGTCATCAATGCAAGTTTGGCAATGGCAATTCTAACACCACCAACACCTAAATCACCCAACCCTAAAATACCTGAAGAATCTGTGACAACGATATAATCGATATCTTTATCTTCACCAAAATGAGACAATCTTTCTTCAACAGAATCAACATCATCAATATCTAAGAAACAACCTTCTGGTTTTCTGAATCTATGAGAATAATTAGCAATAGCATCACCTTCAGTTGGTGTGTAAATAATTGGAACTAATTCTCTGATATGTCTTCTAACTAATTCATAGAATAAGACTTTATTTTGAACTCTCATTGAAGAACAGAAATCATTCTTTCCTAATGGAGTTTTCTTCAATTGTAATTGCTCATATGCCCTTTCAACTTGATCATTCAAGTCGTTTATATGATAAGGTAATAAACCTTTAAGTCCAAATGCCTCTCTTTCTTCTTCAGTGAATGCGGAACCTTTATTAAATAGGGGAGAATTCAACAATTTAAACCCAGTCAATGAACATTCAACGGCACCTTCAACTGATAATCTTGTTGATTTGGGAACGTTTTCTTGTTGTTTGGCAGCTTCACCAATTGGTTTCTTAATAGTTGTGACTTTAGTGAAATGTGTTGATGTTGATTGGAATCTCACACGGTTTAGTAGGTTTTTAAAGGTATTGAGCTGAATTCTTAACATTGTGATAAGGGAGATGGTTGAATGTGTTCTGAGAGTACAAATGGTGGAAAAAAAGTGGATTGTGTAGTTTTTATATATTTTCAAGGGGAGAACATATGTCTTTCAATTATTTTATTATTATTATTCTGTAAGGGGAACAACATCAGATGTTGGTATAAAGTAACAGCTACTTAATCAAATGAATTAAATACGCTTTCAGATTTAGTGAAACTTTGAGACAGAAACTGCAGATGTGTTAACTTCTGGGATTCAAACTTCACAGCATCTTAATCAAGATTCAATTTGATTAGTTTATTAGCCTTATTTGACACATGCCTTATTGTTACCTCAGTTGTCTGCATATCGCGTATCTAAACCCGTGAAGTAAATATTATCATAAACCGTGTTGCACTGTACAGAATTAGTATAAATCAACATTGAAATTAATTCGATGTGTTACCAATATGATATAAAGGGAGTAACTCCAGATACTAAACTCTTTGGGGTAAATTTAAGGCTAATTGATTCTAATTTCTGCCATTTACTTATTTGATACGCCTGCGGCCTCACCTTATCGAATTCGAATCTTCTGGATAATTACTATGACAATGACTTCTACAACCAACAGCAAATATTTACTTACTCTAGCTTTATAACAGACTTTATCCCTCGGCTACTTTGTCTCTTTCTTGATGTGAAGTTTACATATCATCGCAAACTATAAGTTAGATAATGTTAACAAAAGTTAAAAAAACAAAAACTATCTATAAAATTTAAACTAAATTATCATACTATATAATACCTAAAAAACCATAAAATTACAAACTAGAACATCCCATGATGGTTGGAACATCTTGAAGCGAAAAAACATAACAAAACAACAAACATTTTTTTACAACTATTGTATTACTCTTATTCTATTTTAAAGACTATTTCTAATATTGATGAGTATGAATTTCATCAACATGTTCAACTTTAATCAATGGTCTATAAACAGGTTTCCACATTTGTGATCTAACCCATTCGACACACTCATCAAAATCTCTAGGAACTTTAACGTATTCATCTTTGTCTGGTGCAACTTCACTTTCAATTCTTGCAGTACCTTCCTTCAAAGCTTGTAGAATGACAGCTGCTGCAACTTTGGCAGATGTATCATCAATAACCTCTAATGGTGGTAATAAACCTGCTTTAGGGTCTTTATCCATTGGTGATAAGGCAGCTAATTGATCAACAGCAGCTGAAATCATGGTGTCGGTGATGACAGTAGCTCTAGATAAGACAGAACCTAAACCAATACCAGGGAAGGTGAAACAATTGTTATTCTCAGAGATGGTATATCCGTTAACAGGTGGGAATGGAGAACCAGTAGCAATTAACGCTTCATTATTTGTCCACTCCATGACATCTTCAGGAAATGCTTCATGTAATCTTGTTGGGTTGGATAATGGGAAAACAATAGGTCTTGGATTATGTTTATGCATCTCTTGAATGATCTGTTTAGTGAATGCACCGGCTTGAGTAGAACAACCGATCAAACAAGTTGGTTTAACTTTCTTAACAACTTCTAATAAGGATTTAGTGTCAATTCCTTCCCAATCGGCATCTTCATCAGCATATAAATGCTGATGTGAATTTGAAGTTTCAACCATGGATTTTTTGATTAATCCTCTAACATCTAATGCATGGATCTTGGATCTTGCTTCTTCTGGAGTAGCACCGTGAGTGACCATATGATTAACGATTTGATCAGCAATACCTAACCCAGCAGAACCAGCACCATAAATGACGATTTCGGTGTCTAATAAATTCTCACCAGTGTATCTTAAAGCAGCAGTTAATGAGGCCATAACAACAGCACCAGTACCTTGAATATCATCGTTGAAACAAGCTAGTTCATTTCTGTATTTTTCTAAAACTGGTCTTGCAGTTTTGACACCAAAATCTTCGAAATGTAAAGTGGCTGAAGGGAATCTTCTTTTAACGACTCTAATGAATTCTGCAACCAATTCATCGTATTTTTCACCTTCAACTCTTTTAATTCTTCTACCCATATATAATGGATCATTTAATAATTCTTGATTATTGGTACCAACGTCTAAACAGACTGGAATGACTCTACCTGGATGAATACCTGCACATAAGGTCATTAAAGATAATTTAGCAATAGCGATTCTAACACCACCGACACCTAAATCACCCAACCCTAATATACCTGAAGAATCAGTGACAACGATATAATCGATATCTTTATCTTCACCAAAATGAGCCATTCTTTCGTCAACCGAGTCAATATCATCGATGGCTAAGAAACAACCTTCTGGTTTTCTGAATCTATGCGAATAATTAGCGATAGCATCACCTTCAGTTGGTGTGTAAATAATTGGAACTAATTCTCTGATATGTCTTCTAACTAATTCATAGAATAAAACTTTATTTTGAACTCTCATTGAAGAACAGAAATCATTCTTGTCTAATGGTGTTTTCAAAAAGGATAGTTGAGCATAAGCTCTTTCAACTTGATCGTTTAAATCGTTAATATGATAAGGTAATAGACCTTTAAGACCGAAAGCTTCTCTCTCTTCTTCACTAAAAGCAGAACCTTTATTGAATAAAGAAGAGTTTAACAATTGGAAACCAGTCAAAGAACATTCGATTGGACCTTCAACTGATAATCTCGTTGATTTGGGAACGTTCTCTTGTTGTTTGGCAGCTTCACCAATTGGTTTTTTAATAGTTGTGACTTTAGTATAATGTGTTGAGGTTGATTGGAATCTTGCGAATCTCAAGGTGCTAGATCTTGTGACTCTAAACATTGTTTGGGTTATTTATGAAAAATGAGATGAATCAATGAATATTTAATGTATTGGGTGTATCAATGAGATTTCTAGAACCTTAGTTTCTGATGCGAGTGTGTATAAAAGAATGAAAAGAACCACAGAATGTTATGCAAAAAAATCAAAGAAGAGAGAAAATATATTTCAAGTTCCTTTCAAACAGTGGATATCTTTATATAAGAGTGAATTTATACAATTGTGAGTCAAACGAAAAGAGTTTCATAATTTTTCACTTTACTTAAAAAAATTTTGACATAAAAAACCATCGCGTTTTTTTCCGATCGTCCAGGAATTTCTCGTTTAGCATTTCCAATGGCGATTAGGAGAGCGTTTTTAGGCTCCAGGCGGAAAACTCCCTTTGAAGTTTGGGCAGAGATGTCCTTCAAGAAGTTCAGTAACAATCCCTTCCGGTTAATATCGGTTTTGGTACGTGTATCTTACTCCGTTAACGGAAACCTGACAGTCTTTGAAGTGGTGAAGATAGAGGAGTTGGAGAGTATTAAAGAATGTTGAAGAGATGATTGTTTGGTAGAAGAACAGTGAGTGGGCTGTAAGTTTGATCTCAATGAATTATTACTGTTTTGAGATTATGGTTATTTCAGAAAATCTCACTTAACAAATCACAGATCCATACCAATAAAAACTGAACAGAGAAGTGTGTAGATTCACCAGAAGAAAGAACACTAACAAGGCCATCACACGATTCAACTATATTTCTCCTCTTTCTCAACTACATGTAAATGTATTATGTAACAAAACTCTGCAATCCTTTGACAATAAGGAATCCGGCTTTCTAAACTTTAACATCTCATCATTCAATCAATAGTTTTTCCGTTCCTCTTTATCATGGAAGCAGATAGCCGTATAGTTAAAACAATGAATTCTGTATGCTCAAGATCAAACCGTTTAACGAGCAGCCAGTTATCATTCAACAGATTGGAGTTCTCAATAGGTGATGTCCATCAAGTGGATAAATTAGGAATGAGTAGACTGGTTTATTGGGGTTATTGGATCACGATTCACAACACACCGAATTACAAGAATAAAATAAATGAAGTCGTAAACGAGACCCATATATTCTTAGTTATCAAATCTAAAAACTTCTTCTAAATTCAACCACCAGCCCTTTTCATCTCTTGATCCAGTAGACCCTTCAATTAATGTTTCTTGCATTCCATCAGTCATTTCCCACCATTTAAAATTACCCTCATCGTTTCTACTTAATTCACCATCTCTTGCCCAATCGTCACCAGTATATTTGAAATTAGCGATAAGGATACCAAGTAAAGGACTGTAATGGATTGAATAATCTTCAATGTGATATTTCTTTAGATTCTCTAAAACTGATGGGAATACTTCTTGATGACATTTTTTATATTCTTCCAAACATTCTGGCTTTAATTTGACAATTTGACAGATACGAATACCTTGATGCTTTTCTGTAGACATTTTTCAGTTAGTGTGTATAAATAGAAATACTGAATGGTTGGTTTAATGTAGATAAAATTGTTGATGTTTTATATAACTTTTCATGTCAATTCATTCGGTGTAATGATTTTTCGATAACGGCACAATTCAAACTGTTGTAATATTTGATACAAACCGATACACTAAGTAGAAAGCACAGTATTAAGTGCTAAATACCAATTGAATTGTTACTTTACTCTATTTAGAAGCCTGAGGAACTCAATTGTGTCTTGCGAAATGAGTTAATTAATCCCATTAGAAGTTGTGAATGTAAAATTGAAGTGTCGACTGATTTGGAATGAGAAATTTAAGTGTTCAAGTACTGTTAAATAAACAATCAATTGATTTATTGATCTGATTCACTAAGTAGCTAAAGGGCAGTTCTTCTGTTCATTGCATTTCAAATCTTAAGAACATTCATTTAAAATTCCAACATAAAAGACTAATCACAAAACTTCCATAGCATTGAATCTACAACATCAAATATTTGAAAATCTAGCTAACTCAATTTTGCTGCTTGATACAGGAAACAGTCATTTGAAGTTGCTGTACTCCATTAATCTGGCGAAAAAAGTACAATAAATTGACAAATCACTGTCCTGATAAATACCCCAGTACTCCAATGAATACTGATTACTTCAAGGCTAGATGATGTCTATTTTAACAGTGTTACTCTGGAACAAAACTTTGACCTGTTATTCAGTAAAACTTATTATTATTAGCGTGATGCATGATATGGACTAGGGACTCAAAACCGAGTTTTGATTGGAAAGATTAAAGAATCATTATTGGAACTTGGAGTGGTAGAAAATGTGTCAAATATTTAGATTTTTCAACATACATGAGAAGATTTCCCAATCCAAAGTATTTTCAAACATCATTTGATGATTGAACTATGTCCCCAATGGGGACTAACATTTCATTGCTAGTTTATCAAATACCATTGCGATATAAATAATGACATATAACTGTGTTTCTCATGGTTTTAGGATGAATAGAAGAACAACAATATATTCCTTTGATCAGTTAATCATGGGATTCCTTTCAAGATTTTACAAATCAGACGATTCACCAAAAGAGATATATAACTTCAGATTATACTTTTCCTTGTTTTTATTTGGTGTTTTAGGCGCAGCAAGAGGTTATGATGAAGGTAATATAGCTGGGTCAAGTGCACAAGTATCGTTCAAGAATTATTTTGGATTGAATGATAAATCCAAGACAGCAAAACAAATAGCAAATCTGAAATCCAATATAACATCAATGGTTTTATTAGGTTCAATTGGTGGTTCCTTAATTGCTGTTTATTTAAGTGATAGATTCGGTAGATTAAGAACACTACAAATACTAAGCATGATTTGGGTTATTGGTTCAGTGATTCAAGTCACTTCACATTCAATAGGACAGTTATACGCTGGCAGGTTGATTGAGGGATTAGCTATTGGTCAAACTGTTGTCATTGGTCCAACATATTTAGTTGAAGTTTCTCCTAAAAATATAAGAGGTTTAGCAGGTTGTTTATTTTCAGGTTCTGTTTATTTAGGTTCAGCTGTTGGAAACTTTGCTAATTATGGCACTGCTCTAGGTATTTCAAATGAGAGTAGATTACAATGGGTTATACCAACTTCATTGAAGATTGTCATTGCTGGATTGTTTTTGCTAGGATCATTGTTTGTGGAGGAATCTCCAAGATATCTAGTTAAAGTTGGTAAATATAATCAAGCTTTCAATTCATTAAGTAAAATTAGAAGTTTAGATAAGAATCATCCATATGTTATTTCTGAAATTAATGATATTCAAGATAATTTGAATTTGATAAATAAGGAGAAAATATCACTGTCGGAAGCTATCAAGGAATTGTTACTAGTTTCATCAATTAGATATCGGTTGATTCTTGGTTTATTAGTTCAAATTTTAGGACAATGGTCATTTGCAGGTTCTGTTACTTTATACATGCCAGAATTAGCTGCGTTGGTTGGTATAGCAGGGACCAAAAAGATTATGTTTTCAGGAGTTTTATCAATTGTTAAGTTAACAGCAAGTTATATTTCTGCATTCTTCTTAATCGATTACTTAGGTAGAAGAAAATGTCTATACTCAGGTATTGCAATTCAATTATTTGCAACTTTATATTATGCAACATTTTTAGCTATTGTTCCTAATGCAACTGAAGATGGGGTTCCGCTTTCTGGTAGTGATGAAAAAGCTGGTGTTAGTGCATTGGCTGCATTATTTATGACTGGTGTTGGTTGGGCAATTGGTTGGAATTCGATTCAATATTTGATTAATAGTGAAATGTTCCCATTGAGAGTCAGATCATTAGGTACTGCTATTATCATGTCATTTCACTACATTTGTCAGTATAGTAATTCCAAAGCATTACCTTCCTTATTAATTGTTTTGAAACCATTTGGGACATTTTATTTAGCAAGTGGGATGTTAGTTATTGGTTTGTTTTGGTGTTGGTTCTTCTTACCTGAAATCAGTGGTCGTTCATTAGAAAGTATGGAAGAATTATTCGACTTACCATGGTGGTTGATAGGAAGAAAAGGTGCTGCTTTATGTCCTGATACTTCTGGAGTTAACCATGTCAAAGAGAGCGATATTACTGCTCGTACTGAGAAAACTGGATCAAGAACAATTAAAGATGAAGTGGAATTTGTTGAGAAGATAATTAATAAGGAAAGTGATAAGTCAAAAGTATAATACATATCACAAAAAAGCTAAGGTGTGTACTATTATTTATTATTATTTACAAGTATGTAATGGATCATTTACATGTGTTTCTTTGCATGTTTTAGTTTATCCTTTAATGGATCCTTTGGTTTCTTTCTTAATACGATGTATAATAAGATTGAAGATGCAAAACATAAACCATACCAAGTGACTAAATATTGCATATGGTTATTTCTCAAATCAATAGTTGGAGTTCTACCAATTGGGACACCAGCTTTCATGAATTGATATTGTGAGAATTCTTGTTGATTTGTAGAAGATTCATCTTTCTGTAATTCAGTTATTTCATGAGTTTCAGGCTTTGACCAAAATTTCCACCATGGTTTTGGTTCATTTATAATTCTGGTTTGAATTGAGTGATCTTTCAAATCAACAATAGCAGAGAGATGTAATTTCATACAATGAGTGGAATCAGTCATTTCGTTATAATCTAAAACGTGCCATAATCTTGAGTCAGGATCTAATTTATCCATTGTTAATGACGCTTTTGGATTGATTTTTTTAATTAAACAAACAACTTCAACTTCATGTTGAGGAACACTCAAATGTTGTAATTTTCTTCTTGGTGGAAGAACCATCTCATCAGTGATGAACCCTCTTTCAATTAAAACATCTTCACCACCATCTGATCTAACTAATGGAGTGAATACTTTATAACCTTTTCTTTCATTAAACACAAGAGGACCAAGGAAAACTTCTCTTGTATGATCGAATTTACCCTTAACGATGACTCTTCTATATTGCCAATCTTCAGCGTCTTCAGCTTTAAAATTTTTCGGTAATGGAATTGGTTCAAAAGTTAATCTATCTTCACATGTAGATAACAAGTTCATTTTCCATTTCAATCTTCTCAATTGCCATGTACCCAGCATGAATGAAATCACCGGCATAGCAATAAGTAAAGATAGAAAGATGTATTTGGAAATAGTCCATGTTGATTTGTCACTTGATTGAACAGGTTTCCAATCAAAATTCGAAGTGATGAGATTTCTTTTATGATTAATGATTGGTTTTCTGAAAACGGAGGACTGGATCTGAAGTGATCTATTAACTGATATAGACGTTCTTGAAATTTGTGGTTTCAATATCGAAGGTCGCAAGAGATTTCTAGTGGCTATTCTAAACATTTTGAGCCATTATCGAGAGAGTCTGTGAAGTCAAAGACTCAAATCCCATAGAAATATATTTAAAAACCACACGCTTCCTAACCATTGCGTCGTGGCCGGCCGAAATTAATTCCAAGAATGTAAACAAACCTCATCTATCATTTCTACACTATTTAATATCAGAAACTGATTGAGATGAAAAGATCAAGAAATAGCACTCCACACAGAAGAAACAGATCGTCTAATATAATACCCTCCCCGGGAGTACACTACCCAATAAGCACAGAGAAAACTCCGTTAGATGATACTTTACTCCCTTCAATTATAGATTTAAACGATACATTAGTCGATTTTGAAAGTAACTTGATCGATTTACAGAGCATAAACGATTCATTGAACCAGTTTAATGAATCTTTCAGCAGCTTTCTATATGGATTAAAAATAAACGCGTATGCTGTTGACTTTAACGCTGATAAGATTCCTGATAATTACAATAATTATTCAATCAAAGAAAATGAAATCAATGAAAAAATTAAAAAACTACAAGATTATTTGAATGATAACGATGAAGTGAGAAGTTCTCAGAAAATTAATACTGATGAGATTGAAGTTGATGATGATTCTTTTATAATGCAACCTAATAATAAGAGAAAAGTGTTTAAAAGTAAAATTCCTGTTGTTGATAGAAGAGTTACAATCGGTGGTGTTACAAAACCAACCCTGGCTAGTGAGAGAAGACAAACTGAAGCAACTAAAAAGAGCAATTCAAGACCTCCGTTTAGATGATTTGTTTATATTCTTATATCAAATAATGTGTCATGAATTTTAAAAGTAGTGTCTAAAATAATAAATAAATAAATTTCATTAAGGCATTAAAAAGTGAGTTTTTTGTTTCATCTATAAAGTTTATATATAATCATTCATGTTGTAAAAGTTCTAATTTTCTCGATAGTTCAGAAATATTCAAATTCTTATAATTAAATTGATTCCATAGTTCACATAGAGAGGGAGTTTTCACTGAAGATTCATCATTTGAGTTTGATCTAGTCATTGATAAAGATGGTGGACTTGTGTAATCCATTGGATTCTCCACGAAGGAATTAAATTCACCAAGTTCAATAGGAATATCAAAATAAGTAAAATTTCCATATGAGTATAATTTTGGATTGATACATATTAACTGATTTGTTAAATTTATGTTTAAATAATTCAAATTGTTACTTGATGAAAAATATTTTAAAATTCCATTAATTAATAATTGATTATCTGACTGAATTAAAATGCATTCGTTATTTGACGATTCTAAATCCAGTAATAAATCATGAACAGTATCTAAATTTGTTTCAATAGCTAATGGATTTATGACACTTGATGTAAAATCTGTTAAATTCGAAGATTCATTGGAATAAATTGTCAAATTTTCTTGAAATTTTGATGGTAGATTCCTTAGACAATTTTTCAAATTTTTATTTGACGTTAACCAGATGTTTTTATTTGAATTAATGTTGAAAGTTTTCAGAAAATTCAGTAGAATTAAAGACTTGAATGAGTTAATGTTAAAATAGTTTAGTTTATTGATATTGATGATTTTCAAATATGATACATTTTCATAAATACAATCATCTTTTGAAATTGGTTGATAACAATCTTGATAGTTCTTTAACCTTTTTTTGAAATCCGTTAATGCTAATTCTTTATCAATATTCTTATAATCTGGTCCATTTAATTTCAGTGAAATGTTTTTATTTAGAATATCTTCATCATCACAGATACTTTCTAAGAACAAAATGTTGAAAGACTCATCAAAGGAATGTATTTGATTTAATAATAAGTTTCTTCTTTTGACAGTGGTATTAGTAGCATCAAATATAGCAACTTGACCGTCTTCTGATGATAAATAATTCAATAACTCATTCAATGTATTAAGCGCCAATTCATCTCTTATCAAAACGTTCTCAATCAATTTTGGATTGAAGAAATCAGCAGGATGATTTTCAGAGTTGTTTGTTGATTTGAATGAAGTTAATCTCCTTCTTTGACCGACATTAAATATTTTGTTATCTATGTTTAGCCAATTCAAATAGTTTGATATTTTTTTAGTTATGTATGATTTACCTCTTGCTGGTAAACCACACATTACGATGATTAGTTTTTCATTGGGCATGCTCATATAAGATGAATAGAGATTTTATAAATAAATAATAGTCAGATAAATACTGAATTTGCAATAAATAGCTATTGAGAATGAAACCAAACATTAAAAATAACAGATCGAGAGTCTTTTATATAAAAATTGAGTCATAAGTTGATCATTAAACGGAAAAATGAGAAGCGATGAGTTAGTTTTTCCGTTTGGCCCCACTTTGAGAAGTCTCAGTTTAGCCGCATTTCGGGATAGTTTAGCCGCAAAACACGTGACTGGAATTCTTCTTCGGGATATAATTGGATCGGATAATCTCCAACCGAGATTTCACTCTCCACTTTCTATATAAGATTGATGATTAAAGTCTTTGTGTAGCTTATAAAGAAAGAGGAACGGATAGAAATATACGGATAAGCCATGAATAAGTCCAATTATTAGGTAGTGTTATATATTAGAACAACTGAAAGCTTATTATTTATGTGCACATATGCACTTTAATAATGATATCAATGGACTTGTACAAGTCGTTTGTCTTTTGAATGAATCTTCTTGTCTTTCCAACAATCTCTCCTGAAATGAATCTTGGATATAAATAATATCAAAAATATCATTATACACTAGTTTCTTCAAATTTGGTAACTTCAAATTCTTAAAAAACGAAAAATTGCATCTTGTTTTAAAATTCAATTCAATTAATGATTCAAGTACTAGGTTTTGCAAAATCATACTGGAATACATGCTTGGGAATACTTGAAGCTCGAAAAACTTCAATTTTGGAAGGTTCAAATCTTTGATGAATGTTAGTCTAGAACAATCTACTATTTGTAAAGATTCTAATTCTTTTGATTCTGATAAAAACTGTAATGATCCCATTTTGTCTAACTCAAGTAAAGAACAACGTTTTAGGTTAGGAAATGTGATATTCTCAAGCCTTGATAAATCATTATTAATCAACTCTAAAGTCTCAATCTTTGATGCGAACTGTGAATCATTAGTGAACGTAATATTTGAGTTTATATCAAGTGATAGATTTTTCAATTTTGGCAAAGATCTCAATAATCTAATCAAATCAAAATTTTGAGGATTCAAGTTAGAAAAACCTTTGAGTTTCATTGATTCAACATTCACTAAACTTATAAAGTTATCATATAGTATACAATTTAGTGAAATATCATCAATTCTTTGAGATAGATCTATATCTAAAACTTTCAATTTTGGAACATTGAATTTAATTTTTGGATCAACTGCACAAGAACCGTAACAATATCTTGTCATATGGTTAACATTGGGTAGATAAATTTCAAATATTTCTTTATCTTTATGAGTTTCTGCAAAAATATGATCTGAATAATACTCCAAGTTTGGAAATTCAACACCTAAACAATTATTATTTTGAATCCAATGATTGACATTCAAAGCAGCAATATCATAAATAGGTCCAATTGGGTAAACACCAGATATTCTGAATTTAATAGTTGATAGTTTTTTCTGAACATAGTCAATAAATTTTTCAAATGGTCTGAATGATTCATCGTAATACATGGTAATTATTGCATATCTCGATAGTGGTTGATCTATATAGAATGTAGTTAACGAATGGCATTTCAAATATGGCATCATGTATCTATCGATCTTATCCTCAATTAATTGTATTGGAAAGACATGCCCATTCATATGAATTTTGATTTTTTTAGTGATGTTAAAAAATTGCTCAACTTTCCATGGGATAAAGCTTTCTTCACTAAATAGCCAAATATCACCACAGAGTAGTGACTTGAGATCGGGAGTGTGATATAGTGAATTTAGAGTGATATCATCACAATGTGAAATAACTTCGTTGATTAACTCAATAGGAAGATTTGGACTCATTATGATTTATCGATGAAGAGTTTAAGGGATTAAATGTGAGTTTCATTCAATTGTGTGTTTTCTCCAATTTTTTGAGTTTTTGTTTTAGTTTCTCAGGATATTTTTTTGACACAAAATATTTGACACATAAATATTTTTGAACAATAAAAGAAGAAACTAGAAAAATTAAATGTAGAACAAACGGGGTCTAGTTGGTAAGTGATATTGGGTATTAGACAATAACCAGATTCAGAATTACTCAAAAAATGAACATTGTAGAGTTTGCAGGAATTGAATTCTAAAGAATACACTGTGTAACGCAAAAAAAGAAACATGTGTTTAGGGTATTATTTTATAATATATATATACTTCTAATATTCATCTAATCTCTACTCTCCATTCTCTTCAACATTGACTTAAAATCATCTTTCTTATCATCATACAAACTTTCAGTCAACTCAATTGTTTTTATCATCTCTTCATCAATCTTATCTTCTTCATCATTCCCATCATTTTCTTGATGTTTACCGACAACAGGAGTCATCTCATTCATCTTAACAATTGGTGTTGCTTCTTCAATTTGAATATGGGGAACTTCTAATTTGGTATTCACTGATAGTTTTGGTTTACTACTAATTTGATTGATTGGAGGGATATAGTCATTTGAATCTTCAAGTAATCCATTAATTGAATTCATATGAACATTAGAATCAGTGGATTGATTTGAAATGGTCAAATTCAATGTAGATTCAGTTGATGAGCTTATAGAATACAATGAATTAGTTTGGAATTTCATACAGAAATATTCGTATCTTTCATTGAACGAATTGAAACTTGTTAATTTTTTCAAATCTTTGATCCATTTTATGAAAGATGGAGAATTATCAATGTTCTTGAAGATGTAATTAACGTCATGTTTAACCTTTAACTGAAATTTATTTGATTCATTTAATTCGATCAATAGGGAATCGTCTAATTTGATTGATTTAATTGGTTCAAATTCTCCATCATTGATTGATTTCTTTGATTTAAATTCGTGTAAATAGTTTAAAGTAAGAATAAAGAATGATTTGGAATAATTTTTCAAAAGTTTGGATTTTTTGTATAAATCACCAGATCTAATTGTTTTACTGATAATGGAATCATTATAAGGATATTTCAAATCTGAAACTTTTTTACAATTTGGTAAACTATTGTCATGCTTTAAAGGAATGAAACTTGATTTATTTCTTTCAATGAATTCATCCCATTCGAAATATGATTTTTTGGAGATCAAACCTTGATTTAATTCATTGATTAGTTCATTATAATGAATGAAAATCTCTTGTGAGATTAATTCACTGTATTTATTTAGAGAATCTTGAATTTCTTTGAATATGATTTTTTCTAACATTAATGAAGTCATTTGTAAATTAATGAAATTATCTTGTAAATAATTCTCTAGATTTAATTGTGTTTTCAATTGATTTTGTAGTTTTAATTTGACTAAGTAAGGGTCTTTTGAACATTTACCTCTTTTCGTGAGTTCCTCCATGCTTTCAATGTACTCATTAAGGTATCTACCAGTATTTGCAATTTCATTTTTAATAGAAAGATTATTTTTGAAGTCTTGATGTAAACCTTTAATTTCTTTGATTTTTGACACTAAATCATTCTTCAAATCTTCTAATTTTGGTATGATTTCATTCTTCAGTTCTTTACTTAATTTCATCTGATGGATTGATAGATTTAAATGATATTTTTTCAATAGAATTTGAACATCCTGAATTGACCCTGATCCAAATTTAGCAAACTGTGATTGATCTTCCTTATTTGTTGGTTCAATCACGCCCAATTCCATCGTGTTATTATTTATCAATTCATTGTTGACATCAGTGAAAAATGGGAACTCGAATGATTTGGAAATATTGGAGTTAATCACACTGAATTGTTGATTTGATATGACAATCGTCTTGTAATAGATGATTAGTGACTTAATTATATTTCTCCATAACTCGAATCTTTTACTGAGCAATTCAATCTGATTTGAAGTTTCCGGGATCCTTGAGTTGAATGGAGATGTTGGGTCAGATTTAGGTGGTATTGATAGTTGTGACATTGGTAAAATATTTTGTGGTATATATTTCCTCCTATTAAATTCCATTTTGTTATCAAGTTTTTTTTTTTTCTGGAATTTTGTACGTGATGTAAAATGATAATTATGTGTACTAATAATAGAACAGAAATAGTCAACGGGGACAATTTGATACAAAAATACAAGTAAAATACAAGACAATATCACATGGATAGTATATATATTTTTTCTGGCTTTGAATTCATGGTTTTGGGATTTTTAAAGATTTTGAGATCAAAGCACAACCATGAATGAAGAACACCAAAACAATTGGATGAAATTCCAAAACTGAATCTTTCAATAAGACTCCAAATGGTAAATTGTCATTCACAAAACCTTTATGAACTAAATAAGCCATCGAGCCAACTAAAACTAAAGAAGTTGGGATTGGTAAACCTTCAAAATATTTAGATTTCCCTTTCAAATCTTTAGGAATAGTGGTGACTGTTACATTGAATCTTGCTAATCTTGTTAATCCACACAACACGAAGAATGATAAAAGTAAAACATCAATTGTAGTTTGAAACCCAATGGCGAATGCAATCGAAGCAGGAGCAACACCGAATGAGATTAAATCAGCTAGAGAGTCTAATTCTTGACCCATTAATGATGATTTGTTTCTTAATCTTGCCACTCTACCATCAAAGAAATCAAAGAATAAACCTAATAATATGAAAAAATGAGCTCTTTGAACGTAATGAGGCTGTGAGGTTAAAGTGAATCTCAAACATGATACAATTGAATAGAATCCACTGAACCCATTCAACAACGTAATGAAATCAGCCATGTGTAAATTTCTGATCAGACTGAAATGATATTCGTCAGAAGTGAATTTCCTGAAATCATCCTCATCTGGTGGATCTAATGGACTGTTATCTAAAGAAAACAAAGATGATCTTCTTCTAATTACAGGTGTTGTGATTACGATTTCGTCGTCTGATTCGCCGTCAGTCAGGGCAGCTGTGTCCTCAATTGGATCAGATTTCGCCATTGATCTTGTTTTCCTTCTCGTTGACATTTTCAATTATTTAAAATCAAAATCAATTTTGTTTGCTTTTATTTGAATTTGATCAAGTTTGATTTAAAAAAGATTTTTTTGTTATGAAAATGGCAGTGTCGTTTTCTAATTCTCCTGATTCGGACAGTTTGGCGTATTAGATCCAAAGAATTACCAGATATGGACAAATAGCGACAATATATGATGGCATGTGCAAAAATACTTCCGAATTAGTCGATCTGCGCCAATTCTATTCGTTTTAGTGTCCTATCTAGTATTTACTATTTACTATTTAGTACTCATTCATATTCTTCTCTATCAACTTCATTCCAACTCCCAGCAAATGTCCTTTATTAACTCATTATTGCACCCATGGTCTCCAGAACCTGCTTCTATTCGCAAGTTCCTGACCCACAACAACAGTCCTGTGAGTAGTTTCTGCTCCTCAATTCCAATTGCGTTACCATCTTTAATTCAAACAACTTTTGGGCAATCATTAGTATCATTGTTTGTATTGATCACATACCTTACACTTTATCGATTGTCTAATGGAAGAACAGGTGTTGAATCAAGGTTATTAATCTCTTTGATCTTGGGTAATGTATTATTCACCATTTTGACCTTTAACGATTGGTTCAATCTGAATTATCAAGTTATTCTATGTAATGATTATAAGAATGGACATTTAAATTTATATCAAGTCAGTGAATCTTTGGAGAACTATAAACTAATTGTCCTTATTCAACAATTTGTTAGTCAAGTTGATAAATATTTAGGATTAGTTTATGTCCAATTTATTGGAACCATTGGCCAGGCAGCTAAAAATGGTTATACTTTATTCACAGAGAGTATTAATGAAACTATTGAATTGGTCAAGAATTTCAAAAAGTAGTTTAATGTTTAATTGAATGTTTATGAGATTGTGTTATAGTAAATAAAAAATCATTACACTGTAATACTAATATTATTGATTAAGTTTTAGTTTATTCAATGATAATTCTTTCTATATATCTATTTATCCTCAAGATGTTGATCATGCATTTTAGCAAATCTACCAGAAGGATCTTCAGCACAACCCCAGTCAGCTTTTGGAATCCATCTCATAACGGTATTAGCAGCAGCTTTGGATGGGAATAATTCATCAAACATAGTTCTATACCAGTAAGCTTCTTTAGTAGTTGGAATATCATCACCCCATTCAGGTTTTGGTTGTTTGAATTGTTCATCTGAAATAACGGTTTCAGCAGTGTCTTTTAAACCATCGATCCATGAATAACCAACACCATCAGAGAATTGTTCTTTTTGTCTCCATAAAATTTCATCTGGTAAATATGGTTTTAGTGTTGGATCATCAGAAGTGTCAAAAGCTTTTCTTAAAATGTATTTTTCAATTTTACCTTCAGATGGTTTAATAAATTTATCAGCTGGATCAATGTTCATTGTCAATTCTAAGAATTGTTTATCTAAAAATGGAACTCTTGCTTCTAAACCCCAAGCCATGGTTGATTTGTTAGCTCTTAAACAATCAGCTAAATGTAAGTTTTTAACTCTTTTAACACATTCAGTATGGAATTCACTTGGTGATGGAGCAGAACCGAAATATAAATAACCACCAAAGATTTCATCAGAACCTTCACCTGATAAAACCATCTTAACACCTTGAGCTTTAATTTTTCTTGATAATAAAAACATTGGAGTTGATGCTCTAATAGTAGTGACATCAAAAGTTTCTAAATGATAAATAACATCAGATAAAGCATCTAAACCTTCTTGTAATGTAAAAGTATGTTCATGATGAATAGTACCAATAAATTTGGCAACTTTTTTAGCAGCAATTAAATCTGGTGCGTTTGGTAACCCAACGGCAAATGAATGTAATTTATTGTTATAACCATGGGTATGTAAGTTACCAGAATCATCAACACCTGAAACTTGAGTAGATTCGTCGTTGTTTAAAGCAGCTTTTGAAGTTTCTCTAGCAGCAATAGATGCAATTAAAGAAGAATCTAAACCACCAGACAATAAAACACCATATGGGACTTCAGCCATTAATCTCTTTCTAACTGCTAATTCTAAAGTTTCTCTAACGGATTTATAATCAACTGGAGTAGTTGGGATTTTTTCTTCATCCCACCAAGTTGGTTCGAAATATCTAGTTAATTTATCAGTGTTTGAATCATAAACATGACCAGGTGGGAATGCAATAATATCATCACATTCATCAACTAAACATTTCAATTCAGAGGCAAAATAAACAGTTTCTGGAGATTTTGATGATCTACCTAAATATAGCGTTACGACACCGATTGGATCTCTAGCGGCAATAACACGATCTTTTTTAGAATCATATAAGACGAAACCAAACATACCATCCAAATATTTTGGTGCATCAATATCATATTTTTCATATAATGGAATGATTGGTTCACAATCAGATAAAGTTTTATATGGATAGTCACTTAATTCGTTTCTTAGGTGGATTTGGTTATAGATTTCACCATTGACAGCTAATGATAATGTTTCATCTTGGTTAGTGATTGGTTGTGCACCTGAATCAACACCAACGATTGATAATCTTTCATGACATAAAATAGTTGAATTTTTGATTAAATTACCTGACCAATCTGGACCACGATGTCTGATTCTTTTTGAGTATTGTAAAGCCTTAGCCTTGAAAGTTTCAACGTATTCTTGTTTATACGCAGCGAAAATCCCACACATTATAAATTATGAAAGAGATTTAATTAACGATGAGCTAAGGTGAAGAGATTTTGAAAGAAGAAATTTTTCAACAATTTTTCTTTTTTTATTTCCGGTTTTTTTTTGATGTGTTTTTGTCGTTGAGTCATTGGCAAATTATCGTTTCTTCCTCTAAATCAGGTAATCCGATAAGCCTTTTGGGGTCCAGAAGGCGGCCAGATCGGGAAATTCGTGATGGGATGGGGAAGTTGGCAACAGTAATGGCGAGAATTCAGTTACCGGATTGGGTAAATATGCAAATGAGTCTTACTGATTTTAGGTGAAAGAGTGTCGTTGTTTGATAGTTTGTGAGGATATATACCATTGATTGTGAGCTGTCTGTGATGGTAATATACAGTAACTAGTATTGTATAAGTTCTTAGTCCTCACACATCAACAGCTTATCGTATTTTATCAAATGAGTGTATTTGATTTTAGCCAAATACTTCAAATACTCGCTAATTGAATCATGATGTCGAAACCAAACATTTATATAGATGTAAACAGTTATATTATCACTAAAAGAGAATTACATGCAATAATTGATGATCTCGAATTATTGCTGTTATCCTGTGTCTCTCTTCTATCTTATCGGTATTTCCCGAGACCATATATTAACACAAGAACGTCCACTTTTATTCTCTACTGTACCAAATATCCATAAAGTCACATTGAAATGAAGTCTTTACTAGTGATCAACCCAAACTCATCACAATCAGTCACTGAAAACCTGAAGTCTTTGCTCTTATCACCTCCAGAGATCCAATTGAATTTTTATACAGCTCCACCAGAAGCACCTAAGGAAATCAGTGGTGATGAAACATCAATCCAATCAACTCAAGTAGTTATTGAACATTTGAAGCAAAACACTGATTTGTTACTCAACAATGATGGTTTCTTGATCTGTTGCTATTCAAACCATCCTTTGATTAAAGAGTTGGAACAATTGTTTATAGAATTATCACTAAAAGATAAACAAGTTTTAGGTATCTTCCAATCAAGTTTGATCTACTCGTTGATGAAATCCCCATCAAAATTTGGAATTTTAACTTCAACTAATTCATGGGAATCTATCCTTGATAAATCAGTCCATGATTTCTTTGAATGTGATATCCCATTGTTTGTGGGAACAGTAGCTACAAATGTGGAAGTGTTGAAACTGAATGACGCAGATAATTTCAATACTTTGATAAGTAAAGCTCAACAATTAAAGGATAGAGGTGCTAGTGTCATCTTGTTGGGTTGTGCTGGGTTATCTGGATTGGAAGATAAGCTGGAAGAACATGTCACTGATGTTTCGTTTATTGATAGTGTTAAAGTTGGATTAGAGTTGTTGAATGCGTTGGTGAGATTTGAATCACAATGATCCCGGCCTTTATATATGATCTATACATAAAAATGTAACTACTGATGTATATTTATAATATTCCTCAACCTCTTCTAAACGACTCAGTTTTGTATAAACAGATTTAAACCATACAATATCGATCTATTACAATGAAACTTCATCTCATCGCTTTAAACGCGAAATGAAAACGCGATAAAAATTTTGTAAATATTAAGAGAAGTTTTGTTCTCTTAGAATCCTTCTCTCAACTGATCTCTGGCATGGATCGTTTCAGAAAGTCGTCTGATTTAGAGAGACTTCTCACTCAGACTCCCAATAAACAAGCAAGAAGAGACATGATTGCTTCATCTCCTCTTCGAATGTCCTCATATCCATCTCCATCTCCAGAGAAATTAGTAGCTGCTAATTTACAACTATCAAAATCATCTCCCATCAAGAAAAAAGTAATCTTTTCAAAGAATCTAGTAATAACAAAACCATTATTGAATAAAACTCCAAATAAATCAATTCTTAAACACTCAACAAGACCAGTTACAATTTGTGAACAAGAACAATTTTTATTATCACCTACAAAAGCTCTAAAGAACAGGATATCACCAAGCAGGGTAGAATTTTGGTTATCTGGACAGATTGCAAGAATTCCTACCAACCTAAACAATACTCAAGATGAATTAATCTCATTTAAAGCTTTAATTCATGGAGGTTTATTAGTTTTACAACTTAAAAACTCTCCAAAACAATTTGAGATTTATGCAACTTTCAACTTATTAGTTAAGGATTTGAACGATAAGAAACTATCAATTCTGTTGACTTATGTAAGTGATCTTTTATCAACTGTTAAAAAAAATATTATAAGTTTGTCAAATGATTCAATGTTAAATAATCCATTTAAATCTAGAATTTATGTCCAAATTACTAAACTATTGACCTCTTTATTGTCAAATAATAAAATCATAAATAGTTATTGGAAAGTTAGTAACAATATAGAAATGTTCAGGTGGATTATTGAGAACTCAAGTGTTTTAATCACTAATAAATCCATTTCTAAGAACTTATTGATTGCAAATTTACAGTTATTAAAAGATCAAAAATTGAATTCAAATTTATCATTATCATTACAAGAGAAAGTTTTATATTCAATTATAAATTTCAAGACTTTCAATAACTCAAATTCATTAATAATAGAAAAACTAAACATTCTGAAATTACTAGTCTTTAATCACTCAACAATGATGGAAAAAAATTGTGCAAGTTGGTTACCAATAGTGTTCAAATCGTTAAGTGAATCATTAACCCATCTCAACATGAAAAATTTACAATCTATCACCAGTATCTTATTAGAATCTTGTTCTAATTTCCTATCATCAAGATCATTTAATTTTGAAATCACTTTAGTTTTGCAAGATGATTACACAGATTCATTAAATACTTCAATTCCAATAGTTCAACCATTATTCAAATTTTTATCCAATAGACTAAAAGATGTATTGACAAATGAAAACCATGAAACGATAATGTTGATTTGGTTATCTTTAACGTTATCATATTTCAATAATTCTTCTAATTTTATACATCTGAATGAAAATTGGTTAAAAATTCCTATTCAATGTTATAATTTACCTTCATCAGATTTCAAGAATCGCGTTTCTGCAATGAACTCTTGGAAAAGTATAATTTACGTGTTATGCAACTCTCATAGTATGACTAAGGATTCAATGTTCTTCCACATGCTGGATCAAATAAAAGAAATGGAATATGAGAAAGAAATGTGTATCAGTATAAATAATTTAGTATCAAGAATGATGTTTGGTCTGTTGAAATCTAAAGCCAATGATGAAACTCTAATAAATTTCATGAACTTGATATTTATGAAAATTGAGAACCTTTCTTCAAATAATGAATTAATTAAAACTCATATGTTAGAATTATTTTCAAATTTACTGAGACCAAATTCAAACACCATCAAAAACAACTCATTGATATCGGTGTTGCAAACGGAACCACTGAAGTTAAATCAAATAGATACACTAGATTCGAAGTTAATTGTTAAAGAATATCAGTTTTTTTGGGATTTTTTCGTCAATAAAATCTGGCAATCTAGTTCAATTCAATCAAAACTGAAAACCTCAATCTTGTCTAATCTTATGAATAAGGTTAAAATTCAGTTGAATTTAAATGAACTGAAAAGTGATGATATCGATAAAATCTTCAAAATTTATGAATTATTTATTGAATCTTATGTTTCCAAAGTCGTTGAAATTGAAGATCCAGTTTTAAAAATTGAATACATCAACAGACTGACAATTTTGATTAAAACTAATTTTGGGACGTCGATTTTGAATAAGAAGTACTCATTTTATGAAAATATCATAATTTCTTCAATCAAACATAACATCAAAATCACAGAAGTTTTGAAATTCATCATTCAACAAAATAGAAGTTCTGAATATTATATCCTTGATAGAATCTTTTGCAAGTTTTATTCTGAAGATATGAATCACTCAAATTATAACCAATCCAATGAAGATTATAAAATTATTCAATATATTGGAAATAACCTCGAATCTAAAATCTTCATGAAAAATTTATCAACTCAAGAAATTGAAGTCATAACACACATACTGATAAAATTACCAGCCAAGTCTAGAAGCTTTATTACTCATTTAATCTCAACTGTGTTGAATAAATCAGATCCTGAAGATTATGAAAATTTTATCAACTCATTGAATCTACAAGATTGGAAGACCAAAAATTTATTCAATTTAGTCTCATCCATAGATTCAATCCGCTGTTTCAGCTCACCAGAATCCAAATCTGCTTTCAAAAGAATCATATTTAGAAAATTACACAACAGGTTACAACAGTTTAATGAAGTTTTCATATATCCTTTTTTCAAATCATTGTGTGATTTTGAAATAATTGAATCTGATTCATCATTTATTGAATTCTTCATAAGCAGCAATGAGTTCTTATATTATCATCTTTTAGATCCAAAGAATCAATACCCTAATCCAGATATGTTTATCAAGCTAATGAAATTGTTTATTATTCATCAAACTAAACTAATCTCAATGAATGATCGAAAACTAATTGATACGAATGGTTTAGATAGATTATTGTCACATGGGTTAAGCTTATGCCATAACATCATTTCAAATATGGGGGATTTTGAGGCTAATGGATTTATTCACAGAGTCACAAAGGTATATATCACAGTTTTGCAAATGTTACAAGCTACTCATTTTAAGAAATGGGCAGATTTGAGAAATGTTGAAGAATTTTTAATGAAAACTTTGAAATTCAATAAAGATGTTGAATTCAGCAAACAGTTTGATAGAATTATTGATACTTTAACTCATGATTTTAAGAATTATTCGCTGGTTGCTAATCGTGATGATGAAACTCAAATTATTGAGAATGAAAATCCTGTTAAAACAAAGCAAACTAGTTCAGGAAAACAGAAAGGTAAGAACTCCAAATTTGAAACAACCAAAACACATGTGATCAAATACACTCAAAATGAATCATCTGTTAGGAAGAAACAAGCCGTTGATGAAGGTAAGGAAATACAAGTTAATGAAACTCAAGTGATTGACTCACAAATTCATGAAACTCAAGTTGATATAAATCAAGTCACTGAAACTCAAATTCTTGAAACTCAAAAGATCAAGGAACTACGAATTTTAGATCAAAGTAATGCCCATGTTAATAATAATCAATCTAGTACTCCAAGTTGTGAGAAAGAAACCCACTTCATTAATGGAAATCATGATATTGGAGATGCAGAAACTCAACTAATCAGTGAAAACACAAATTTCCAAGAGACCAATCTAAAGGTAAATGATCACAATAAGGAAACTCAAATCATTGAGCCAATAGTATCAGATGAAGAAGAAGATCATGTTGTTAATAAAGATCATTCATTGGAAAGTGAAAAGGATACATTGATTATAGAAGACACTGATCATCATACTGATAGTACTAATGAAGTTAGAAGTTCTAATGATTCGATTGTTTCAACAGATTTAAACAAAAGCTCCATTGAATCGGTGAATGATGAGATTCAAGAATCGCAACACAATGAAGATTTAAATTCAGTTGAATCTATTGATGTTTCAAGTAATAACACATCCAAAAATAAAACTAATAATGTTGGAAATGAAACTAATAATATTATTCAAATCACTCAAACTTCATCAGTGGAAAAAATGAAATCCTCTGTTGTTTTCCAAAAAAGTTCATCAATTGAATTAACTGATCAAAATTCAAATCAAAAACATTATGAGCATCTTCCAATTGAAGAAGATGAACTTATCCAATCTTTCAATGATAGAGAAACATTGAAAATTCATGAACCTTCTAATTCATTAACAGTTGATTCCAATTTAGATCCTACTGAATTGTTGAAGTCAGATCCACCTGGTGAAGAAGAAATAGAGTTTTTTGAACCGGAAAATGATGACGATGAAATTCAAGTTATTGAAAATGCTGATGAAATAATATCGGAATCAGAATCAGAATCAGATATATTACCATACTCACAAGAAGCTGAAAAGATCAATATCAATGTTCCATCAGAATACACAAGTCTAGACTCAAGTCCTTTAAGAAACAGAAGAAGAAGATCAACTAGAAGATCAACAATCAAAGAATCTGCATTAATCTTATCTTCACCTGTCAGAGCAACACCAGAAGATTCAATCCAAATAATGAAAAAAAGAAGGTTGAAAGAATCCACTGTCGAAATTGATGTTGCTGATAACAAATTGTCCAAAAGCCCCACAAAGAAACAGAAATCAAATAAATTTAGAAATGAATTCAAGAAGATTGCCCAATTTTTGGATGATTTGAATGACAATGAAGAAAAACTAAAGTTTAATAGCGATGAGAAATTTGAAATTGAGACAAAGTTACTAAAACTAATGTTGAAATTAAGAAGTGAACAGTAACTATGAGATTTTAAGGACATTTTTGTATCATGATATTAACAAGCTACACTAAAAATTTTCAAGATATAAGAAAGTGTTCTTTGTGTATAACTCATTCCAATTTAATATGTTATTTTGCACCTAATCGGAGAACTGAGATGTAGTTGCATTGTTAATCAAATACTTTATCTGTACATATTATGAGTACAGGTCAAAAAATATATCCTGGTGGACTGCACAGTGCAAATTGAGGTTTTATACACAAACTTGATAAATAATTGGAATTTGAATATGCGATCTGCAGGTCAGAGGGTCTTGCTCAGATTGAGATATAAATAGCAAATAATTGCATTGAAATTCAATCTCAACAAATAACAGCCACCAGCCTTTATCAGGTTCCATGTGTCAGCAACTTATAATTCAAAAGTCAAACCAGCCTCAAGCTAGACGGGTCAAGAGTCAAGAGTCGACTCACCGGGTGCCCCTGCCAAGGGGCTCAAAAAGCTTATAAATAAAAATTTCCGGTCATCAGCTAAACCTTAAAATCAACTTTATGCATGTAGCTACATCTCTCAACATCCACCTCAGACATGCAGTGATATGTACGTTAAAATTTTTATAATTTCAATTGGTTCATGGAAGAAGCTTAATAGAAAGGTCCTACTACCATTATTACTGGAACTTGGAGGTTGTATAAACTATATATATTATTATGTAGTTTCATGATTCATAACATCATCGACCGGTGCTGTCAATATTACCTGGTATATTCAAGTATATTAATTTAATAATCTTTCCACAGTTCGCCAGAAAAATAATCCAATGAACAATTAACGAGTGTCGATGTCAATAAATTGATTTGTGACCTTCGAATTGATCCAACAAACTTCACCATGCAGTTAAATTGAACTTATATATATATATATATTGCTTACAAATCAGATCATAGTTCTGGTTTTATTATATGTTGTTGCTGGAACAGATTGACCGGGGATATAACTAAAAATCTAAAAAATAGTCCAGTAGTTATTTGAGCACAATTATGTTCATTGAACCACAAGAGCTGTATGGGCTGAATGAATCATGATATTCATTGAGTGTCTAGTTCAAAATATCTTCAAAAGTTCTCAAAACTTCAAGAGTAATGTCTGTGTCAAATTAGCGAGTCGCAATTAGCATTCTCACTATATCCCATACCAAAATCAAAGAAACACCTATTAGTATTTTTGATACGTTTGAGATCTTTTCACTTGTGACCGTAGCACTGACAGGTAAGGGTAGCCCAGCTTTAGATAGCAGTATGTAAGATTCTCGCGCTTGGATGTATTGTTGAAAGAGTTGTTTCTCGCTGATTTTGGAATTTGGCCCTGCGATGATGTATTCAATCTGTTTAATATCAGAGACTTTGGTGTTATTCAGTTTGATTGTGTGGGTTTGGTGTTGATCTAGCCTTGTGAGTGTTTCTTTATCAAATAATGGGAACATATTGTATGGATATTACTATTCTGGTTTTGCTAAGAAACTAACTCTAGGGAATTGAACGGATTCTTATATTATTTTTCCGGGATCACTGATAAGATAACAATTATAAGATAACACCGTGACTCCTAAATCCTGATAAGTAAGCGTACACGAAAATGTTTCAACTTGAGACGTATGTATTCCCTTGTTAGCTCTGCTGAAAGCTACCACTAGAGCCTAGCAGTTACAATTGTACAATAACCATTAGTCTGAAATATGTTTGTGTGTAATTGTTTAATGTGATGATTAGCCAAAAAATTCACTAATCACCGGGTATGCCATTGTATCCTCCTTTGACTCATTCATAGTAAGTTATCAAATGTAATCAATACGTTGTACCGTAAAGCCATAAGAAACAACTCAAACCTAGATCTGTGTTATATGAATGGCTCAGTTAAGTTTTTATTCTACAAGTATATATTCTACTGTTTTACACCTGAACAACACGAATCAAGGAGGTTCTTATATTGAAAAACCATGTAAAATTGTCATTATTTTAACCAGCTACAAGTCAATTTTTTGTCCATCAACAGGCTCACCTTTGATTTGGCTGAGTTGTTTATTGATTGCATCTTGTAGTTGTGCTTGCATATCAGAGAATTGGTGAACTTGATCATAAGTTTTAAACCAAATCAAAATACTTTCAAAACTCAAACTGATTGAGACAAAAATTAAAACAGCATAAAGTGAATTGATCAATACTCTGCTATGATTTCCTCCATTCTTGACTTTGACAGATTTGCTTTTCTTGGGTTTTGGATCTGATCTTGATGATTTGAGAAATTTTGAACCTATCACATCAATTACGAAGACCAATGCTAATACAGATAATACAATATATAGTTTGGAGTAATCAATTGGATCTGGTGCTTCCATTTTGACAGTTACTGGATTGTCTGTTACATCTGGTCCATTCATTGTTGGCTCTGATTGATGTGGTCCCTGTCCTATCAAAGACGTGTGTTATCGTTAAAGTTTTATTTTTTTTCGAGAAAAACATTCAAGGGTTCATTGTTTGTAATTTAATTGTTTTAGTACTGATGTTGAGCTTTAATATTGCCTATATATATGATGAGAATTAAAGAAAGCATTGATGTATGTCATTGTAATCTCTGGTCTTTGGTCTTTGAAGCAAATTAAGTAAGAAATTTGATACGGATTTTGACCATCATATTTTTTAGTGTCACTGATTCTAAGTCTGTATTAAAGAATCAATCTATCAATTAATTAAACAATCATAACATACTACTATCTCCTAAATTGAAGTTCCATTCTAACTCATTTTCAAATTTATATACACATAACATAATTTTCTAAATATTGATTCTCATCAAGCAGCAGCATGAGCTGCAATTAAGTTTGGAAATCCCCAGCATTTATAACCAAGAGTTTTAGCTTGATAACATAGCCCTTCAGTTTCAATACCATCAGTACCTTCAGCAGCACTCCAATCTGTTCTTGTGACGTAATACGGAGGAAACGTTACACCTCTCAAGAATACTTCTGATTTGACGAATAAAACCGCTCCACCAACTGAGTCAATTTGTAATTTGTCAGTTACTTCTCCACTAAGTTTGAATTTCCCTGGATTTTCAGAAGCATCATTCAAGTGGAATGAATATGGTCTCACACTATCTTTATTGGGATACTCAATTGGTGAAGGTGTACCATTTTCGTTTTTGTATATATCGAAAAACCATGAATTTAAATCATAATCACTTTTGACAATTCTACCATCTGAATTTTTCATTGCAATTCTTGGGACACCAACATCAACTGATGAGTTGGTGAATATTGTGAGTATATCCTTTGGAACTATTGAAACATCAGCATCCATGAACAATGAGTATTTCTCATTATTTAATGAAGTGAAAACCAAAAAGTTTCTAATTCTTGCTAAAACTTTACGTCTTGTATGTTGAAATTGAGGTTTTTGTCTATCCTCTCTGGATAAAGATAACATCTTTTCTAAGAATGGTGCCTTGATAACGATGATTTTACTGAAAAATGATTTTAAACCTTTGATTTCGTTGGCTTCCTTGACTGATTTGAAATTTTTTTCAATATAGGCTTCTAATTTTTTCGTAACATCATCAGATTTCACAATGAATGCAAGTGTCGTTTCTTGACGATTCAAATCAATTGACTCTAGAACTGATATAAAACTATCAAAGTTTCTGTTAACACCCCATTGATCATTTAATGAAAAAAAAAGAATGTTCTGATTATCATCAGGTGTGAATTGCTTTGATTTATAATAATGTTCATATCGTGAATATTGCTCTGACGTGTATGTAGTTTTGTAGTAGTTCAGTTTTTCATCTTGCTCTTCTTTGATCTTTTGTATCTTTTTATCCAGGACATCTTTATCTTTCCCAACTTTTGATAATTTGGTGTTAATCTCTTGAGTTTTTACAGACATTCTCGATCTTTCGAATGCCAATTCTTCTACCAATTTCTTCTCTAACAGCTCATTAACGAGTTTCTTCATCTGAATATATTTTTCTTCTTCTTCTGTTTGTTTTATTTTTAGTTGTTCTTCGGGTGAAATTGCTTCAGGTGAATCTTCTAATTTCAACAGATTGATGTTCTGTAGATACTTATTCAACTCATCTAATTTGAACGATTCTCGATTCTGTTGTAAGATACCAACAATCAGCAGTACAAGCACCACAGAGAGAGCTAGGTACGTCTTTGGACTAAATACCCGATTGTTCATATCTCAATAAAGTTTAGGTTGTTGATAAAAATGAAAAAATCAAATTAAAATATTACAGTTCTTTGTTATATAAAGAGTCAGGACTATGGGCACATAACTATTTCTGTATTTAATTATTTATCACATTGACTGATAGATCATGAATGAACGGGTATCGAAAGGGAGCTGTACATTTGGTTACAACCTTTGTTAATATATAATATTAGTTCATCACTGCCCCTCCTGACTTCTCCATTCACCTCTAAAATGGTGCTTAACCAAATTGGTACCAGGAACACCTCTATCATCTCTAAATGAAACCATCGGTAATATAGCAAAGTCCTCATCAACAACAATTGGTTCCTCAATGTATGTGAAGTTTTCCCAACCTAACCATACGTTTTTATATTTGATTGACCATTTGTCATGAATATTAGGATATTCAACCTGTGATAAATGTTTTTTAGCATCATTAACATTGTGAATAGAAACATCTGGTCCTAATGAGTTGATGTATTGAAACACTGTATCAGTGAATATACCTGGTCCTGATAACCACATGACACCGTTTTGGAAGTCTTTGTTTCCTTGTTCGAAACTGATTTCTGTACCTTCAAATTCAAAAATCTTTGTGACCTTGTTGTAACGTGTAACAAAGGCATCAACTATATTATTGATCAATAAGGCATAGAAAGGATGGTGTCTTTTACCTTGAAAGGTCCATTGACAAAATTGAATTCTTCTTAAAGTTAAACTTTTCCAGTCTTCACAATCACATTCTAACTCCACTGCAATGACCGCACCGATTTTGTTCGTTTCGTTGTAAGTGATCCAGTCTCTTAATGGTACAGCTTGTTCGGTGTCTGCATCTGAGTATGTACCTCCATATAAATAGATTAACAGGTATCTTAAGAAATCATATTTCAAAATAGTTTTAGGCATATCGTTATAAGTTTCAATGATCTCTGGGAAAAATTCAGCAAATTCTTTTAAAATCAATCTGTAACCTAATGGAGCATCTATTAAGTGGTATTCGAATTCTGGATCAGTAGCCCAACTCTGCATGTATCCACTTAGTTCTCTTTGTTCGTGCCAAATTTGAATGATTGTTTTTTCCATTGGAGTTGTAGACTTTTTGTAATCATAAACTTTGTGAAGCCTTTCTAATAAGGGTAATTGCAACAGTCCATCTGGTTCATCGTTATAAGATATTGGAGTGTTCTTTTTAGAATCTAATAATGTGGACGATGTTAATTTGGAATAAATTGTCTCTTTGTCTGGTGATGAACTGGTAAGTGTTGTACTGAAAAGGATAATAAGCAGCACTGCACCAAATAATAAAGTGTAGAGTGTCTTTGACGAGCTCATTAATCTTGAGTAATTCATCTTAGAGTAACTGTCGATATACAATAAGACTAAAAATAGGAGGCAGCATAGTTGAGTTATATATGAAATATAGAGGCTCAAAAAGCATGGATACTGGACACTGGACAGCTACATTAAAACTTGCAAATTGAAATTGTTTATATCCTGTTTGGGACAAATCCAAGCTGTAATATTATCTGTGACTCGTGAGTCGTGACAGATCTGTACATGCAAATTTGTAGTAGAAAAAAACCTATTTGGTATACAGTAAAAATAAACAAACATACGTTGAACTTTGAAGTGCCTTTATAACACAACGTTATATATATAGTTGTACTAGCTTACTACTAAGATCTGAGCCAACTTGGTCCGGCCAGCTGTTTATATCGTGAATCGTGATTCGTTATTACGATTAAATTATAATTGTGTGGGTTTTTTGTAGCATTTAGTGCTCCTTCACGAATCAGATAATAGATTCAGATAAATGAATAAATTAGCTGATTATTAGTTGTATCTACGAGCTTTACACATGGTATATGTGTAATGTTGAGGCACGTGGAAGGCAGGACAATAATTCCATTTTCCAGCTATCAGCTGTATATATTACCACTCTAATTATATCCCTTATCAAAACTTTTGAGGGCCTGTTTTTCTTATCAATGAAAATTTGGAAGTTAAAGCGCTCTTGAGTCTTGAGTCAAGACTCATGTGTCTCTATATATATACAGCCAGCTAATATAAATACGTTTCAGCCCAAAGGGCCTACCGCCTGGGCAGTGAGTCCCGACCTGTCAGACGTCGCTTGTTCAATTACTGATCTTGGCCTCCATTAATATTGTCCAATGTCCATCCACTGTTAAATACACAAATCTATATCATCTATCGATATTTCTATTAATTGAATTATATTCTAAACAACTTATAAAACTTCTCATTTGTGACTCTCCTCGAGACTTCTTGATTTGATTGTCATCGATGTTATCCATATCATCACATATTTTCTCGAATTGGCCCTCATATAAATTTATATTTACCATATATGTACAGCACCGCGGTCCACTACCCATAAAAACCCTATAATTAGCTCAATGGGACAATTCTAGAATCTACACTCGACTATAAACTATTATAAATTTTATCATGTACGTTACGAAACTCTGATTCAGAAGTGCAACGAGTAGTGATTATCAGTTGTAGCGATAAAACATATTAAATTGTGGTATGAGTTGAACTTTGCAAATTCATTAAGTTCGTTTCAATAATTAAATACTGCAATTCTATAAATCAAAATCAATAAAACAGACATGCGCAAATACTGATTATATGCAAGCTGTAACATCAATTTATACATATGTGCGGATTTAGCTGATCAGTTTTAGATTTGTGTACCACTAAACTGTGCCCTTCGCTAAATAAGCACAAATCGATGCAACTGTACTACCTTCTCAATATCTTGTGTGATAAGAATGGCTAAGTATTACTAGAACTTTTTCTTGTATATTTGGTGCAAAATAGGAGCTATTATATAGGTTGTATTATATCCTTTTCATCAAGTATAGAAACGACGCCCTCGATATAGGATCGTGCGACAGATAACTGTAATTTGTGTGCGTTTTATTGCAGTTCATTATCTTGCAATCAAGCGCTAATATATATATATAGCACGGCGGGCCTATTGTCACTGTTATGTTAGAACCGTACTCTGGTCAGTGGTCACTGTTGAGTTCAGCCTAAGTTTAGTATTAATCACAGGAAACTAACGATTTAAGAGAACTCATGTATGGTATACCATAAGACCCAGATAATTAGTTAAAGTAGACTAAAGAAGTACTATTTTTTGATGACTATAATAGATCTAAAACAAGGTTAAGTATAATACTAATTAGTAATTGGGATCAGATTCCCTGGAATAATGGCTTAATGTCCTACCATCTTTAAGCTGACTAGTAAATATTACACATATCTATTTTCCTGTAGTGTGTCAAACGTTTAAACTTTACATGTAATTTACACACGAAGTATTAACTAATTATTTATATAGTTATAGCTGTAATACTATAATAGATAGTCAGTCACTGGGGCATTCTTTCCATCTGAAGTTTGAAGTTTGAAGTTTGAGGCGAAGTTTTCAAGGTTTTTTATAATGTTTTTGACAGAATTGTAAGACTGTACTGTACAGTTGACAGAAGGTATATAATTCCAAAATGTAAATCAGAATAAATAATAAACCCATTATCCTTGATTGATTGAGGCAACAGTCTTCAGATGTATCTACTCTTTGAGTTTTTAGAATACTAAAGAAACTACCAGTTTTGGCTATAGACGATAATCAAATCAGATCAAGGTATATGTCACACACAGAGAGCATGAGGTAATTGAATAGAGGTAAAACTTCACCCATCAAGTTATTAAAAAATCTCTATAGAGAGTGTATATAATGCCATTAAGTATTTCATTAATGAATCAAACATGGTCAAAGTACCACGATGGTTTCTATCACAAAACAATACACAAGTCTTTAGTAATATGTAACCTCAAATGCAAAAAGAAACTCATTAATTGAACCTCACATAAATATCACTTCAACGATCACAATTACATCTCAGATCTCGATTTCTATGACTTATCGAAGTACAGAATTCGCTCATGGCGTCCATTCACTTGTAATCAAAGCTGTCTAATTACTCAACACTAAAATCACGTCCAGCTAATTCATTCAAGAAGTTTTTCAAGGGACCTAAAAACAGAAAAAAAAGTTGGTGATACACGTTCCATCCATTTATTTATTTATTGTCACCACCCATTTAGATCCAATACACTGATCATGAGGATCAATCCAGTCGCAAGATATTGGATCCTAGCTGTATTTGTCGTGTTAACCATCACAACCCTCACTTTCTATAAGAGAAATGTCTCATATTCGTTGAAGGACATCAACAGATATCTGGAATCTTTAGATATAGGTTTCTCAGATTCCGCACCAATCGAAAAGCAAAGAGGTTCATTCGTTGATAATAAAAATCCAGAAATCATTGCTAAGCACAATGTTGAAGTACAAGTGAATAAGTTACTGAGGGAAAAACTAAACATTGAACTGAAAGTTGAAAGGGATAAATTACAGAACTTAGAAGTTGACTTGAAAAAAGGATTAGCAGAGTTAGAAACGAAAGAAAAGGCCATTGCTCAGGAAGCAGTGAATCTTGGTAAAAAAATCATCATTCAACACGAGAGTTTCGTGTCTAAAGAACCAGATTATTCAAAAGAAACTTGGTCATATTTATCAAATGAACCAGACGAAAAGAAGAAAAAACAGTTTGATCCAAATAACAATGAAAACATTTTCTTTGTTATATTGAATGGCGAATTTGGCAAAAACAGATCATTTGAACAGTTTTTTGAAATCTTGCACAGTATTGAAGTCGACAGATCGATTACAACATTAGCTGTTTTAGTTAACAAGGAAGAATCTTTCAAACAATTCAAAAGTTATGTTGATGATAATTTCTCAAAAGCTGAATCAGTTGAAGATACTGCTAAATTAGGTGGATTATTCAGTAAAATTACAATTGTTAAATCTAAGTTCCTTGAAGATAAGATTAATATATCTAGAGAGGATAGACATAAAGAAGATCTTCAATTTCAGAGAAGAAAGATCTTAGCACAGATTAGAAACTTTTTAGTCATCTCTACACTAAACAATGAGAAATATTCACTTTTCTTTGATTCTGATGTGTTAGAAATGCCAAAAGATATTTTTAAATTGTTTGTTAAATCAGGTAGAGATGTTGCTGTTCCTAGAGTTGATGTTAAAAATCCAGAAGGAAAAATAATTGATAGAGACTATGATAAGAATACATGGTTTGGTGATAGATTGATACCTACTGAGGAAGAAGATTCATTAATCACCAAAGGAGAGTTGAATTTCTTTGCAAAAGCTAATCCAATCCAACCATCAACCCGTTTACTAGACGTTTCTAAAAATTTAGAAAAATATGGATTATCCAAAGAACCTGATCAATCATTAGAAGTGAGGTCAGTTGGTGGGGCAGTTTTATTTGCAAAAGCTGAGATTTTCAAACAAGGTGTCACATTTCCTCCATATTTCGTCATTGGTACCAAATGGGAAAGACAGGAAGGTTTTGATGGGATCGAAACCGAAGGTTTATGCTATCAAGCCAATACAATTGATTATAAATGTTGGGGATTCCCTAATTTAATCGTTTATCATTCATTAGCGTTTTGAAAAAACATAACTTTTCCATGATTTTTAGTAATTTGCTCATTGGGTACATTACATATTGTAATATTCAATTTGATACACATATTTGATCTTAATCAACACTAGAACTCTATATCAGATATATAATATAGTTGTTCATATATAATTATAATGCATTGTTATGTTTTAAGGATACTTTGATAAAACAAAACGTTTTGTATTCATCTATATATATATACAGTACATATCACTATTCCTCTTCTTCCTCTTCTTCTAGTAAACCTTTACTCTTCTTATCGGTAACAGAAGCAAATCTTTTCCCAAAGAAAATAGTCAATAATTTTTCAAAAGTTTTATATAGCCATTTAGCAGAAATCATAATTCCACCATAAATAGTAGCTAATCTAACAATAAAAGTTGTAAATGGAATTCTATCATCTTCAACTACTAATGTAATTGGTTCAAAATCATATTGGAAGAAAATACCAGGAACACCTCTTTGCTTACGTCCATCAAATGTAATCTCCTGAGTGGAAACACTATACTGATTAGTATCTATCTCCACACCCAATTTCTTATAAATAGTAGGAACAACCGTTAGGTAATACTTGAAACTATGGACGTGATCCTCAGTGGTTCTTGCAGTTTGATCCAATGGATTGTTGATATATGGATAAAATTCACCAAATGAGAATTCACTAATAACATGAGTGAAATTTAACCCATTAACGTCTACATGAGATCTACTATTTCTAGATCTGTAGCCCCATCCGTTTGCTGTGATTTGAAATGTACCAGTGACTTTGTTAACAGGAATATTACCATAGATATGACACGCTGGAGCACCTGAATCTCTTTGATCTGGTCTATCTCTAAATTCAGCAACAATACCTTCTGCTAAAACTTCATCTAAATCAGGGGTGTTTATATCGTAATCATCATTAACTTTATAAGTTTCAGGGATGTAGAATGTAAAACCTTCATATTTCAAGATTTCACCAGCTAAAAATCTATCATGAGTTATATCTCTAACGTTTGTATGAATGAAGTTACATGGCATTGCCACAACTAAATCAACGTTTATGTTTAAATTTTTACCAACAGTTTTGTCGACTTTGAAAAAATGGTCTATTTCACCACCAAAGAAATGTCCAATTTCAACATATGTTAGAAATAAGATGAATAACCCAGTTAATATTGTTGATAATCCACCTCTTTGTGATCTGATTGTGTCTGATTGATTTACTTTTGCTGTTCATGATGAGTGTTAGTATAAATCATTACTGGTTCAGTTCTCACAGTTCACCCACGGAAAGCATCAAATGTCCTTATCTGTTCCATTCTTAGGATGTGTTTCTTCTCTTTGGTACACCATCTGTCCTGATTGAATCTCGAAAAAAGTTAATTCTTCGGATCATTACGTAACACTATTCACTATTCACTATTCCCTCACTTCACTATTCACTAGTACCGATTAAGCTGATGAATGAAGAGAATGACGGTGATGTGTTAGAGAGACTGCAAGTCTTACAGTCGATCTACTCTGAACTAGAAGTTATCCCTGATGGCGAATCACACTATCAGATCAAGATAGTAAAGAAGATAATACCCAAAGACGAGATAACATTTCAACTGACGGTTAATGACGATTCAAAAATGATTGATTCATTCAAGAGTAGATTCGTTGACGGGATTCTTCTCAAGACTGAGTATCCACTACACAGAAACAGCGAAATCGAATTACAGTCATCGTGGATTGATGAAGACGTAATGAAATTGACAGAATTGGCAGTACGACAGATTATTAATGATGCTGATGAATTGGAAGATTCGATATACAACGTCCTTGACTACTTAATGAATGAACTGGAATATCAATATGACTTATGCCCTGGAAACATCATCAAGACTCATTCGTTATCCAAGTTCAAATCATGGAGTGATATGACAAAACTTGTGAGGTTGAATGAGTTTAAAGAGAATAGATATGAATGTTCAATTTGTTTAGAAACTAAATATGGAGATGAAGGAATATTGTTAGATTGTGATCATTGTTTTTGTAAAACTTGTATCAGAGACTATTTCAATCAGTCTATAAGTAATGAGGATGTTATCAAATTACAATGTCCAAACTGTCCAATCACATCAATTAAAACATTAACGGATAAAAGTTTGATTGAATTGAAACATTTATTATTCACTGATAAAATTTCTATTGAGATGTTATCAGAAATATTACAAGATGATGAACTAATAACTAAATATAAAAAATTATTAGAATTATCAAGATTTGAGAAATTTAAATCAGTTTTCCCATTTTCTTGTTCTGAATGTCCAAGATGTGAAAGATGGATCTTCAGAGATAACGTGGATGACAAATTCATGCATTGCAATTATTGTAAATTGGCTTATTGTTTTGATTGTAACCATAGTTGGCATGGTAAGATTAATCCTTGTGGTGTTAAACTAAATACAATTCCAATGGAAATCATTGAAAATATTTCAAATGGTAAATACTCTGAATTTTCAGTTAAGAAATATCAAAACATTTATGGTAAGAATAATTTACGATTAGCTGTTGATTCATTCAAAGCTGATGAATTATTTTATGAAACAGTTGCAGAATTAGATGATTTAGTGAAATGTCCAAATTGTAACACCGTTATTACAAAATCTGATGGTTGTAATAAAATGAAATGTGCACTTTGTTCTGAAAATTTTTGTTATCTATGTGGAACTTCATTAACTAGAAATAATCCATATGAACATTATAATGATATTTATTCAGATTGTTATGGGAGATTATTTGAAGGAATGGCAGGTGTCGAAGATTAATTAATTGGTTTTCTTGCTGGTTTAGAATATCGAATAACGCTTCTATATAGTCTTCTTCTTTTATATTGTTGATCAACTAGAAATTCATCTTCTGTTATCATTGAGTTCATATTTACATTTTGATTCATTATCCAATTTTCACAATCATAATCTACCTTCCATTCTTTATCTTGGTATCTCCACGTTTTAGGTGGTTCTATTTCATTTAAATTCCGCACACCTGGTGGAGGTTTTTGAGACCTTCTATACTCATCATTCAAACCGAATATATTATTTGAATACAAGAAAAATTCCCAAGTTGATGTTAATGTCTTTTCATAGATTTCATAAATCTCAACTTGTCTAATCTCTGGGGAATCATTCATAACTATATCTTTTCTTTTTGATTCTTTAACCATTTTATTCAATTTTTCATTGTGTGGTTTTATAACCAATTCATTTACTTTTTTAACTTCTGGTAATATTTTAGGATGGATAATAATAAACAACAACCAACCTATTATAATAAATATGAAGTTCCAATAAATATAATTATCAAATATTAACATCAATAAAATTGTGGAAATTATAGTGAAGAACAAAGATGTTGAAACTCTTTCATCTTTAAAACCTGCGGTACCATACCAAAAATCTTCAATTTTTTTATTAGTTTTAAGTAAATTAGTTGTTAAATTCTGTAAATCTCTCATATTTATTAGAAAATCCATTTGTGATTTCAACAATCCTGTAGCTTGATCTGCTGGATTTTCTAATTCTGGTATTATTTCATTGATATCGTTATCATCGTTGATTATATCTTCTAAATTTTTATCTTCTTTAACTCTTACAAACCGTTCAATTAATGAATCACCTCTTTCTTTAGTCTGTATCAGTTCAGGAAGTTGATTTTTCAAAGGATGTCTGTATAAGTATCCAGGGATCATTACCTCAAATAACAAAAATATCAAAGGTAAAATCATTATTAAATTTGGATGTAGCATTAACATTGTATAAATGATCAAACATGTCAAGGTCAATGATGGATCCTTCCAATGAAAAATTTTAAGAATGAAATATTGTCCTTGAAATATTCCACCAATCTTACCAGTCAGTTGAGTTACATTATTAGTGAATTTACTTAATGAAAATTTTTCAGATTGTTTTCTTAATGGATCATTAATTCTATTGAAGAAATTGGACTTATCTGGGAGATCATCAGGCATAGCATTCTGCAGTAACTTCTCTAATAAGATATCAATGAAATGATTCTGTCTAGCTAAATCGTGTTCTCTTGAACCGTTATCTTCTTCAAGTGTTGGTAAATCAGCAACTTTTTCTAAACTTGCACTAATCAATGAGGCAGTAGTTGCTGCAGCAAGTCTTCTTTTAGACCCCTTACTTCGACCAACACCTGAATTCTTGGAGTCTGCGTACACTTCTGCCGTCTGTTGAATGTGTTCTAGTGTTGATACAACAATCTTATGGAATCTGTCTTTCTTTTCCATTGACAATTCCTCTGATTTAATCAATTTTGTGTCAAATTTTCCAGATTTTTTTTTATGAATCTCTCCACAATACGAATTAGCTACAAATTAAATTCAAATTGTCATAAATCTCTTAGATATATAGAATATATATAGTAGTAAATGATATCACGCATCATTCATCAGCTATACTCGCAGCGTAACTAGGAATATCTTTATCATCATACTCTTCTTCATCGTCATAATCAACAACATCATCTTCATCAATCTCATCTCTTTCATATTGATCATTATCGTAAAGATTTTCGGTTTCCACTACTTCCTCGTCGTTATCTTCTTTATCTGCTGCTCTTTCTTCTGCTTCAATTCTCATTTCTTGAATAATATCATAACATTCAGCTAATAAAGCATTTAAAGTACCTTGACCTTCAGGTAATTCACCATCAACGATAAATTTCCCATCACTTGTTCTTAATTTATCCAATGATGATAGTTTCATTTGGAATGGGTATAGTTCTCTTGAGTTGTTAACACCTCCCATTCTTTTAACTTCTAACAAACATCTACGAACAGTTGATAGTTGGTTATGTAACGGTTGTAATGCTTCACTGACTGGTTCACTTGATTCCAACAGTTTATAGATAATAGCATAACATCTTCTTAATAGATATAATAGTACGGATTGTCCTCTGTTTGCGTTTTCAGATTTATTATTATCACTGGTGGTTGGGAATTTTCCTTCAACTCTTAAATCATCGATTTCTTGTAATTGTTTTTGATAAGTGTATATATCTGTTTCTCTTAATGTCCATCTTCTGGTGACTAATAAATCTTCTAATTGAGATTTGATGTATGTTAATTGTTTATAAATTGGATTTAAAGATTCATCGAATTCAAAGTCCGATAATGATAAATCTTTAATTAAGATAACACAATCATCAAATAAACCATTTAGAACGTTTTGACCATCTTCTTTAACTTCACCATTTTCAGTTAAGAATTTACCAGTTGAATCTCTTTTATTAGCTATTTCAGTTAATTGGGCTTTAAAGGATTCAAGAGACTTTTTATCAAATGAGTCAGGTCTTGAAGCTAGACTGAATAAACCTCTTCTAATGTGAATCAATCTATCACTTAATGGAGTTAAATCAGGATCAATTTGCTCAATTTTAGATTCTAAAGTATGTAGTTCAACTAAGCAATCATTTAATTTCTTCTTCAATAAATGAAATTCAACATGATCATGACCAGACCCTTCATTGTTGATCAATTCATCAATCTCTTTCAATCTCAACTTAATTGGTGAAAGATCTTCTTGTGTATAAACTCTACTTTCGTTCAAATGTTGTAATAATCTTTGGACAGTAGTAAGGGATGCATAAGTGGCAGGAGCTGTCTTAGTTAACCCAACAGTTATGAAAAATAGAGATAACACTTGGAAGACATCATCTAGTACGATGTCGACTTTATTCAGAGGAGTGTCATCAGGTTGACCTTTTCTGATAGCACCTAGTTCTTTGACAGTGTTAAGAACGTTTTCATATTCTGATAAGACTGCTTTGGAGGTCAAGTATTGTGTACGGTCTTTCTTTAAGCTACTCAAGCGCGAACGTATTTCAACTAGCTCTTCGTATCCTTTTTGTTCTTTCTCAGGGACTGAATTGAGAATCATTTGGGTTGCAACAACTGAGTCTTTGATTTTGTAGTTGTAATTAGTTAAAGGAAGGGGAAAAAGTTAGACGACTTTTTTTTTTGTTTCAAAATTTCTGACTTTTGATTATGTAATATTACGGGAAGCATTATGTAATATAGTGGGAGACTTTAAAGGAAGGATATAATCAGTTGTAAATGCAACGTCAAACACACTGCTGCACGTCTACTTGTGTCACTGAGATGTGTAACAACATTCTAATTAACGAGTCTATAAAAAACGGACACTGGCAAATAAATAAAGAGAGAAGGACATAAAGACGTGAAATGTATTAATAAAAAAAATGAGGACTCAACTATCATCAGGATTGGCCACGGTTAGAATCTTTCTAGAGTAATCAGCCTCATCAGCCAATGATCCCTCTGAGATTCTACGTCTGCTGTTCAGCATCACCGGATTCAATCTATGATCAGTCATCATCTCATCTTTACTTATGAATGGGTTTGAGATTGGTCTGTCTGAATTCATTGTATTATCTCTCTTTAGTGCTGAAAAGTATGCTGAGTCTGCTAGTTCTGCTTCTCTTCTACTCTTGTCTTGACGTCTTTTGAAAAAGAATATTGCTAGTATTATTAACGAAATTCCAACAAGACCACCAACTGCACCACCAACTGCTGGTCCGATGACACTTTTCTTATTTGTTGGAGATGACCCATCAGATTCAGATGTAGAAGTAGAAGAAGGTTCACCTGTGGATGAAGCACTTGAATAAAATGTGGTTGTGCTTGTGTTTGCAGTTTTAGTGACAACAGTTGTTTGAGTCACTTCATCATCATCGGTTTTGGTTCCCTGAGTGTTTGTTGTAGGTGTTTGTGTCACTGCCGTTGAAGGGCCTGTTTGGAGATTTGTTGTTGTTGCAGATGTTGTTGAAGGTCTACTTTGACTTGATACAACCACGCCATTACCGACTGCATAAATATCATACGCATTTGCACCACCACAAGTTTGTTGACCATAACCAAAACAGTTAGTTGAACAACTGGAGGACGCGAAAGAACTTTCTGGCGCAAGATTACCGCAAATACAAGTATCACCATTAGTTAATGCAAAAAAAGAATAGGAGGAACATAAATTGGAACAATAAGATGAAGATTGATATTGATAACTTGACCTTTGTGTATATGTATCTGGTAGCGTTGAGTAGCAACCTAGATAAGTGTCAGCACTGGCAACATGACACGTCGTTATGAATGAAATTGTAGTTAATATTTGAAATAGGTTCATATTGTTCTAAAAATAATACTATTATGAATAGACTGATTGATAAAACGAGATGAATGGCTTTAGTGGGAGCAGTGGGAGTCTATGGAGAGGAATAAATGTATCTGAGATGGAATGAATATGATTTTTTGGATAGTTTTAACGGATATATCCTCACCAATTAACAATCCTGGGAATGAAGTGGGTATTATGGCTGCTTATTGATTGTGAGTGTTTTCTCGTGGGAACACTGGACTTTTCACCAAAAAACAACAATGGATTCAAAGATGCGGTCGGAGAATGATTGGTGGAAGTGAAGATGGTGAAGAATGAGTTTTAAAGATCGAATGAAGACTTCAAAATTGATTAAAAAGAATTCGAATTTCATTTCAGTTTTTCTACAACTTTTTTTCCACCAAACAAAGTGAAAAAAAAAACTCCGAAAAGAGAAATTCGCGACTTTACAAAGAAGTAAAGACTCTACATACTACCATATATATATAGTACTGTATAGTAGCAGGAGTATAGATATATATATAACTCTTTATACTTCAAGGAAACAATCTTCTTATTGTATTAGCAGATCTTCCCAGCCAACAACCGCAAAATATCCAGCATTAGCACCAAAGTATACCTACCAGCTCCTTGAATATTGTTGTGAGATGAGCATACTTATCTTCTGGGTTTGTTTGGGGAAGTGTGAGATCTGGATCTTGAGATCTCTTTCCAGGATCTCTGTGCTCTAAAGCTAATGCCATTGAATGATCATAAAGTTGTATACCCTCATTGGGATCTGTACGTATTGATATTTACTATACTCAGTATGGAGATTCAATTCAAGAATCAACACCTCATATTATACGATTGAAAGAAGTGGTTGAAATTGAGTCTATGTTGTTAAATTTGAGGGAGGAGATGTCAGTTACTTTATATATACCAAAAAGTTTATGTGCATTTACTCTTAGCTATACACTTAATAAGATAAAAAGTTACAGTGCAATTTATGGTAGCAGATTTCAAAGACTGTATCATAATCTGTACCCAGCTAATGTGGAAATATGGATCACTGTTCTTATTTGTCTATTATATAGTATATTATCGTGTAAATCTCAACCATATCACTTCCATATATCCAATTCAATAATGAGAAGGTTACACATACAATTTCCAATGGTTACAGCTGTGATTTACAGATATGCAACTTGTCCAGTTTTAAACAGGCCTTCATAATAATTAGAGCCTCTTGTTATAGAATCAATGCTGATGATGAGCTTACTCTAATCATTTTTAAAACTCTCTAATCCAACTCACAGAACTCAATCAAATTATACTCAAAATAAAGCTCTTATCTATTTTCTGTTATCTGATTAGATCGTATATCCTTATTCCATATCCTCTATCTCTATTCTCTACCAGTAAATTTACATAAAATATAGTCAGACATCTTTATAGATAATGAGTCATTTTTACAAGAACATTAAACTGTAGTAGCATTTAATTGTTATATAGCTCTATGATTTTAGCAAATTGTATATAGGTTAGTTATGTTTCATTAGGTCATTATTTTCATTCATTCATCATTAAAGAGGTTCCATCTAATTATTTTCCCAAATATGAATATAAGTACTCTTGTTGGTTTGATTAGAAGAACATCCCAAAGTATTATATTGATTAAGATTGGTAATTTAATCATGAGGATAAATAGTTGAGTGATTGTATTCTTAGAAATCAATTGAAATGATCCATTAGAATGATTTTGGTTTGTCTTATCATTATTGATCATTAGATCTTGATTGAATTCCTTAAATGGAGAGTATTGTAAAAATTGAAGTAATTTGTTCTCATTAAACTCTGTTTTGGCCTTCTCATGACTTTCATCCATCATTGAAGTCATTGAGTGGTCATTGATTAAATAATATTCATCAATTTCTTCATGATCTGAAATATCAACAATTTCATCAACTGATGATGAATCTGGTGTTATTGAAGGAGTTGAAGTTGATATTTTAAAACTTGGTAAGTATTTCATTGGAGATTTATCTTCATTCAGTTTTTTATTTCCATTCTTGATATTATTGAGTTTGACATGGTTTTGTCCTTGATTTTGACGTTCTTTATTTGAATGTTCCTCTTCATCAGATTCTTCCAAGATGTCATAAATTGAATTTATATTATTACTCTTGAATTTCAATTCATTTTGTATAAATTTCTCTAATTCAATTTTGATTGAGTTCAATTTCAAATTCATCTCATCTTTTGTGAATTTATTACTTTTATTGAATTCTAATAACTTGAGATCAATCAATTTATTGTGTTTATTGAATTTCAGTTCAAGTTCATTTATTTTACAACTCAAATCATTTTTATCTTCAACGATAATGTCATCATTTCTATCATATAATGGAGAAAGATCCAATTCATTCACTTGTAAACCATCAGTGAAACCAATCAAATTCAGAACTTGTTCAAACATAATAAATATCAAAATGTTTAAATCAGTGAATAATATCCCATCTTTATGGATAGAGTTAAAATAATTTAATGTCAATGATGACATGAAAGGAGTAACCAAACACGCTCCAAAGGACAAATAGTACTGATTATTCAACTTCTTGATCACTGATTCGTTATTTATACCCTCATTCTTACATTTATTCAACAATGTTAATGAATTCAAATTCCAAAATTTGGGATAGTCATGTAGTACTTTAACAATCCATGAAATTATAAGCAATGCAAATAGATCAATTGATAATGAGCTCAACTGTGTTTGAGTTTGTTCCATTTCAAACAATCTCAGTAACGATGGGATCAAAATGATTAGAACTGGTAAATTATTGAATAATTTATCATTCAGGTTATATGATTTATTAGACGATGAGCTTCTTTCAAAGAAATAATTTGATGAATTTGACCTTGATCTCAATAATCTGATCGAATCTTCAGTTCTGTCACCTAAAGAGTCAATACTTGAATCGTTTGGTGATGACATTGGACTATTCGGTTCGGTTGTAGTGGCAATGTTTTTATTATCCCACTTAAAGACACGCATGAAAGACATTCAGATCCAGGAGACAATTATCAAGCGCCAGTATCGAGCCAAATAACCAGCAGTGATAACTCCCACTTCAAGCAACGGGACGGCACTCCAAGCAGATCAAGAATTAAATCTGTGAGATCACACAGTGTTATCCGATGTCTGGATTATGTGTCAAGTAAATAAAGCCAAATTCTAGTCATAAAGAGATTTACTGTGATTAAATAGCGAATTATTAGTTTTATATTATATTAGTTCTATATGTCCATGTGAGCATAGTTTCATAGTGCCACAGTGCCATAGTACATTCATTTATGTAAAAATCGTACACATCCAATAAATTGTCTGATCCTCAGATTTCTATATTCTATCATCCACCATATATCACCTAATGAAAATCAGGAACGTGTTCAGCGTAGACGTTGGGCATACCCCAACATTTGTATCCAATAGTTCTTGCCTGGTAACATAATCCTTCAGTTTCTATCCCATCAAATCCTTCAAATCTATACCATTTGGTACCAATGGCATAATATGGAGGGAAAGTGACACCTTGTTTGAATATTTCACTCTTCAAGAATAAAACAGCACCACCCACAGAATCTAATTGTTCAGAATATTTAACATCTGTTTTATCTGCTTGATTTTCATAAATATCAAACATCGATCTCGTGCTTTCACCAGATGGGATATAAACGAAATCTTTGTCATTCTTATCAAGTTTAGCACTCTCTTCTTCATTTGGTTCTTTTCTTTGACCAACCCAAGCGTTGAAATCATAATTGATAGCAGATTCATGTCCAATCCTAGGTGTGACGATATCGTATCCGGTTTCAAGAAAGATCGAAATCATATCTTTTGGTAATGCAATCATATCACTATCCAAACATAAAATATGTCTTTCATCACCTAATGAGTTGGTCACTAGGAAATTTCTTGATCTTGCAATTGAACGACGACGTTCCTTTTGGAAATCTGGTTTATGTCTATCTTCTCTACTAACAGATTGTAAACTTTCAATGAATTCAGATTGGATTAAAATGATTTTATTGAAAAAATCAAAAGTTTTGATTGTCTCGATATATTCTTGGATAGCTTTAAATTCATCTTTAGTTCCAACTAACATTGACAACGTTGTCTTGCTTTTATCAAATTCCATGCTTTGAATAGTTTTGATAAAATCCTCAATTTTTCTTTTTTCACCATATGAATCAGAATTAGCAATTGAAGCCATTATAATTAGTTCATTTGTACTTGGATCATTCTTCTTACTTAAATATATCACTTTTTCATATTCTGGTTTAGTGAATTTTGATTCTTTCTTCAAATAATAGTCATTGATTGAAACACCATTGATTTGTATACCAACCTCGTGTTTATATTTATCATTTAAGGAATCATAATCTTTAGAAATTTTTTGTAATTTATCTGAGCTTGAGGTCAATTCTTGGTTCAGTTTGCCGTTTTCAGTGTTTTTGGATTGGATTGTCTGTTTTAAGGAATTTATTACCATATCTTTCTTTTCTAATTCCAATTCAATTTCAGCGACTCTTCGTTCCAATAAAACTGACACGTCTTCACCAAATGTGAGATTGTTACCTAATCCAATGAATAATATCAGGATAACAGCACATATAGCGAAAACACCAATTTTGTTATAGTGTGAATAGATAGCCATCTCTAGAAGATGAGATTGAAGATATATTTAATTAACGATTAAACTCAAAATATTCTGATAAACAGTCTCAGTTGAGATTAGAACATCCAATCACCACATAATTTTGACGTGTTCTGTGGCCCCCGACGTTTTATTTCTCAGGTAGCCTAGGTTGAGGTAGGACTCAGGACTCTGAATTTATACTGAATAGTGAATACTGGATATGTTTATGAATTGTACAATTTACGTTCTAGAGATTCTGTTAGTCTATAATATTTAATTCAATTTCGAATCATTTTCTTTCCAATATCAATTGTTTGTGCAACCTTGTTCTGTGAGCCAATAAATTAAATTTAGACTTCTTTATCAAAACATATCCTACATATTCAACCAAATATACTGGGATGATGGATCCCAACATTTCCAGTAATTAATCCTGTATATAATCAAATCATGAAAATTGTAAAGTTTTTAGTAAGATAAATTAAAACAGATATGGACAGTTCCAAATATGTCCCGTATAATACAACGTTGCATATTATGGCAATCTTTTTCTATTTATATCATGAGCCTTCAATGCTCATTCAAACCAAATAGATGTTATGAGAATCAATATCCAGGTTAATAATACAAATATTGAAACAACATTAACATAATAATTGGAAATTGATTGAGACGATGCTGAAACTGACAAGTAAGCTAGACATCAAAATCGTGAACATAATGCAAATGCAAAATGAGGAATGCCATATTTTTTTGGTTTGTGTTAAATTTATAGGGTGCTTGTTTATTCATTGCTAAACCATATAAAGCTCTTGGTCCAATGTATAAATCTGAACTAGGAACAGAAAAGACAAACATCAAAATGAATTCACTAATTAAATGAACTAAGACTCCAGTTTTTGCATTCTTGATATCAACGAATAGGGGAGCGTTTGTGGATGTCACTGATTCTGTGGCAGTGATTAACAATGGATCATTGTAGGAGACACACACTCTATTATAACATATATTCTTCAAGTTACGAAGGATACGCCAGTGACTGTCCTAAAAATGAGTTTTTCGTGATATTTGGATTGTTGGAGCAGTCTGGAATAGATATTAAGGCTTCAATTGATTATTTTGTGATGAATAATTGAAGTTCGATTGTTCATGTAGTAGTAATTCATAGAATATGGAGTTTTATTTGAATATTCTGTCGCAAGTCGCAAGTTGTGTAGGTCTTTGATATCCTGATTTTGAAATGATAGGGTTCCAACAGGTGCTCAACCAATGGGCATCAGTGATTGAATGAAAAGAGAAACAGTTTCGTTATTCAAAACCTGTGATGGCAGAGATGGTGAGAATTTAACTGGTGACCCTGATCTATGTGGAAGCATTCTGTAATCAGATTGTGTTGATGGCATTTGTGTGGTAGCTGGGACTGGAGGAGGTGGTTAAAAATTGGTACTTTACCTTTGAATCTTAACTCTTTATCATTCAACTTCATTTTAGAGAAATGTTTCAACCATTGATCATATACACCCCTCTTTTTTCGGGGAATCATTTATCACATTCAATATAGTTTTTTATGATCTAGTATCTAGTCATGTTTTTTGTGGAAATAAGTCTTATAATCAGAATAAAAAACAACTACATAGTATTTCTTGATGTTCTTGAATCTATAAAAAGTACCCCTGGTCAATAAGATTTTTCAAAAAGTCTTCCAGTACCTAGTATTTAAAATGATTGAATGATACATTGAAATTTGAAGTCATTAAAGACCTCTTGAATTTATCTCTATGCTATTTTAGGAGAAACGCAAAATGGTCTTCCTTGTGAATATTGAGCTCAAAACTATCAGCTATCCATTCCTACACTCTCAAGTCTCGAGTCTTGAGTTTAGAGGGTTGAAATTGTTGAAACTTGAGACACTTGATTCTTTGAATTAAGCTTTAGATAAGAATTATGTATGAGTTTTCGTTTGCATGAAAACTTCTCGGCATTTCTCGGCACTCTTGGACCACAACAGTCAACTTCTTTCTATAAATGAAAAACGATTTCCCACTTGAAAGCCTCCTAAAATATTTCTCTTTCTTCAAAAATTTAACAATGAGATTTTTAGATATTTTAACCACTTTGACACCTGTCTTAGGGGCAGTTATACAAGATTGTGTCGCTTTTGAGGAACCTTCAGCCAATAGTAAATTTACACCTGGTTTCAATGTTTCCACAAAGCAAGATTTATCCCTTTTAATCTTCTATAATCATGATATAATCGATACTAATATTCCTGCTCAAGTGACAGATCGTACAATTGAAAGAACTTTAAAGATTTGCACCAAAGAACTTATTGATTCAAAAGTATGTGAAAATATTGGAGAGTTTATCATTGACTTCCATGGAAATGATAAACTTAAAGCCAAAACTTTAAACAAGTTTTCACTTGCCAATGAAAATATCTTCTTTCAAGTTAAGGAAAGAGGTGTTGTCTGTTTGGTCGCTTATCAGCCTGGTGAGGAAATACATGGACTCAATGTCAAAGTCACACATTCTTATGGTACTCTTCCACTCGATTCAGAACACAAACGCATTGCCCTTTCATGGAGTTTTATTTTTAATCTTATTATCTGCCTAACATTGTTCTATAAGTTTAGAATTGATGCACTAAAAGGAAACTTTCTAAACTCTATCACTGGAATGATTTTTGCAATATTGTTTCTCAATCTATTGTTTTTAGGAATCAAAAGTGCTAATTTATACTTTTTGAGTTTAGGATTCAACTCCAATAAACTTTTTACAATTCTGGACATGTTTTTTAAAATTTTTTACTACTATCTCCTATATGCTTTAAGTATCAATGGATCAAGAGTTCATGATATCAAAAAAAGCTCAAGATGGTCAACTTACAAGAAGGTTTTAGGCACCTACATTATTGGTTTGGCCTTCATCACTATCCAACCATTACTTTTAAATACAAACAGTCTTACTAGTGCCAGTGATTTGATTTCCTTTGTCATTCAATATATCTACTTTGTCGTCATTTGGTTCATGCTTATGAAAAATTTTAAGGAAACTGAAGCCCAATCTAGTGATGTGATGTTTGGAAAAAATTTGATAAAAACTGCTAATATTTTACTTTGGACTAAAATCAAGTTGTTTGCAGTTGGGTTCATTGCTTTAACAATTCTTGTGATCTTCAAAGCTTTTAATTCCAAATCAATTCTAAATGACCCTGAACTCTTACAAAACTCATTCAATATTGCCGCTGAAAACATTGTTGCAAGCCAGAACTTTATAACTATATTTGTAACAAATATTGGTGAATTTAGCGAGCCTATAATGTCTGTCCTATTATTCTTATTGTGGAGAAATGACTTTCAGTTTGTTAATAGAATCGAACTCGGTGATTTGGAAATTCAAAATCTCCCTTCCTCTCCAATTGAGGAGCCTATCTGTGAAGAAAGAAAAGCATAGGTTCCACGCTCAAATACCAGATATATAACTTACTAATACATATTTTATGATTGTGATTTTTTTTAAGAAATCGTGTATGGCCATGAATAAGTTCAGGTTCAGGTAGCTTTCCCTTCTAGCTAAATATTTGAGTACTAACTTTTATTTTTATTAAACAGTTATATCTATAACATTACTGTCTTCCAGACTTACTGTAAATAGAGAATTATTTCGACGGTCAATTATTAGAGAGGTTCGTTAACTAGAAAACTGAATGGGTTCTCAATAAATCAACTTTGAATTCACTTTATTTGATGTTTGTGTTAGTTATATAGTTATCTATCTGTAGGGATTTTTAGGAAATTTCTAAAGAGTCAAGATTTAGATGATAATGTGAAAAATTTGAAACACTTCATATAATTATTTGTCTCTTAGACTCATGTTCTAATTTTGGTTTATTAAGAAGAAGAGTTTTCCATTAAAGTCTGTAAGCAGTCCCAAAACAACTTCGATAATCTGTAATCAAGTAATGATCAATAAAGATCATTAATTATATATTCTAGTCACTTGTTAATATCGAGAATTCATCTATTGGATCTTTCTCGTTGTCGTTCAATTATCATTTTGAGATAAATTTCTCATTCTCATTCAGTAAAAGAAACTGAAATATTCTCATATTGAAGATAAAATAAATGACTTCTAACATAAGTTTCTCAAAATTGGATTTAGTAACACATCATGCTACAAGACATTCTCAAAAAAATCACAAACATAGAATATTAACACATTATAATAAAAAACAAAAATCTGTAAACTTAGAAAAGCCAACCAATGAATTTTTCGTAAAACCATTCAGAATCTTTCTTACCATGTTTCAACATGTATTTACGTTCTTCAGCTTTGATCTTACCCCTCTCTTCTTCTTCATCGATGAAATGTTTCAATGTAATTAAATCAACTTCAGCTGGGTTTCTTGTTTTAGATCTCATAATTAATTTATATCCAACATATGAAATCACATATACTGGAATACCAATGTAACCAGTGATGAAAGATTTGTAATTGAAACCGTTAATGAAAACGGTGAAATTTTTAATAAAAGCAACTAAAATACACATGCATAATGAAATTAATGGACCCCAAGGATGGAATGGTGCATAGTAAGCTAATGACTTAATTGGAACGTTTTGAGCTTTTAAGGCTTTGATAAACCAGAAATAAGTGATTAAAACAGAAATCCAAGTTAATAAACCAAAAATAGAAACACAATTAACGAAATAATTGAAAACAGTGGTTGATGATTCAGCGACAGCCATGTATGCTAGACAACAGAAACCAACACATACTGTTAAAGCATAGTATGGAATACCAAATCTGTTAGTTTTAGCAAAGAATTTTGGTGCATTGCCGTTGACAGCTAAACCATATAAAGTCCTTGAACCAATGTATAAATCTGAATTAGCAGCAGATAAAATAAAGATTAAAATACAACCGTTGATAACATGATCTAATTTACCAATTCCAGCATTTTTGATGGCAACAACGAATGGAGATGCATTTGCAGAAGTACTAGCTTTTGAAGCACTAATTAATAATGGATCATTGTATGGAACACACATACCTAATAATAAAACAGATAAAACGTAAAAAATCATGATTCTGTAGAAAGTCAATTTGATAGCCTTTGGAACGTTTCTTCTTGGATCTTCAGCTTCAGCAACAGTGATACCAACTAATTCAGTACCAGAATAAGCGAAAACAGCAGTGACTAAAACGTTAACGAATGAAACGAATTTACCAACACTTGGATTGGAAATCCCTTTGTATGGTTTAAAAGCACCTGGATCTTTCCAATATCTGAAACCTAATCTATCATGAGATGGACCACCACCTAACATAATAACAAACATTAAAATAATTAAGCCTAACACAATCAACACTTTAAGACAAGATAACCAGAATTCGAATTCACCAAATATTTTAACACCAAAGATATTGATTAGAACAATCACTATTATGAAAATTGTGATCCAAACCCCAGGATTTACCTTTTCTCTACTAACCCAATACTGCATAACTAAAGCACCAGCAGTCAATTGATTTGGAGTAACAATCAAGTATTTGAATAAATAACAATAACCAACAGCAAAACCTAAAGCAGGATCACAATATCTAGTAGCATATTCACCAAACCCACCAGCTAGTGGAATATAAGTGGCTAAAGTAGCTAGACAGCACATAACCATGTAGACAATAAGACCAATGAAAGTATATCCAATGAATAAAGGAGCAGGACCTGAAGTTGATAAAGCTGAACCAGAACCAATCAATAAACCAGTACCTAAAGAACCACCAATAGCAATCATAGAAATATGACGAGCTTTCAAGTGTTGTTTTAATCTATAACCATCTTTAATGGCAATTAGATCTTTTTCATTGATGTTTTCCACTGAATCTGGTGAATAGTTATCAAGATCATGTACTTCAAATTCTTGTGATGTTGTACCATCAACAAATTTATAATTTGATTTTTCAATATCACTCATGTTTGATATATTGAGTGAAATAAAATCAATGTATTATAAAGCACTCAAATTTTTGTTAAATTTTAGAGATTTTCAGTTATTTTATATAAAACTCGTCAGGGTAGTGTGACTTCTGAGGCATACTGAAATGATACGCACAACATGAATGGCGAAATGGAGCTTGATAAGGAAAAGATTTTCTAATTCATGTAAAAAATTTTTTATTTTTACAAGGCATTTTAGTTAATGAGTATGGGGTTTTAATCATCGCCTTATGAATTTTAGAACAAGGTGCATGAAAGAAATATATAACAGCTATAGCTTGAATCATCAGTTCTAGTGAATGTAAGAATGTAGTAGATAGAGAGATAAATCTGTAAAATAGTCAATATCACCAACTATAGAGGTAATATGGAGAATAGAAATTTTTTTGATTCACACAATTTTGATAATATTTCTAATTTATGGGGCTTCTAGTTCTCCAAAACATTAATGAACACCATGACTCTCTTTATTTGATTCATGGAGGGCTATTGGGGCTATACATTCTATTGAGAATATAGCTAAACATTTAAGGAATGCAGTTAATTTTGATATCGATGTCCAGATAAGAATTATATTATTGATAATAATAACACATATTATCATCCAGTTAATCTTGACATAAATGAAGTAAAATTGTTTTGTTCTTTCCTATCTTAATTAAAACATAAGATTCAAGGTCCCCTATTCAAGTTTCAGGGACCTAGAGTTCTAATTTCTCATATTTGTGAAGGGGAGTATGCATAAAAACAGTTCCCCGAAATCTTAAACTTGTGGAAAATTAGGTTAATCCGCAGACGTTTCTTTTGAATGGAAAAGGGTCTTGGGTCTTTGACTCTTGATTCTTGTCTGTCTCAATTTGTTGAAACTTGATACGAGTAACGATGCCCACAAACCGTTTCTTCAAGCTATCACAGGTATCATTGTCTGTTATCTTCTCTACAAAAATCTTCACATGAGGTAATTTATTAGTGCCTCACATAATTTTTATCTAGACCCTTCAACGCCTTACATAAAAAAGTGAGCACTGTTACATATTTCATAGTAACATCGATTATGTTAGAATTCTAGACCGTAACTTCAGATTCCAATTATAGTATCTGAATTGTTCTAGAGAATTCCATTATTCCTATTATTAGTAACTATATAGAGCTTAATCCTCTACATATAAGGAGCAGAAGATTCCCTGAGAAGATTCTGCCTTAAGAAGAATAAGACAACAACTACTTTATTTAATTGAATACAGATCTATTATACTACTTTTATTCATAATTAAGACTAATCGTATAGAACTCTACAAGTGAACTACCACAGGAGTCAACCTATATCTATTAGTCTCTGTATTAAGTATTAGGCATTTCTTACCCAGTCCCAATATTTATTACAGCACTGAATGTAGAGGAGAGAGACTCGAGACTCGAGAGTGATTCGGATCAAGTGCTTGTGAAAAAGAGTCAAGATAAGCGATCAGGATTCAGGACTACTTACTGCGTCATGTTTGGAAGTTTTACACAACTAAAATCCTCCACAAATTTATATATCATAAAGTCTAATTCTTTCTTATCTTTTATACAGCTAGAATAACTCAAGTAGATCTTTTGATGCACTATTGTTTGATTTATTTTGGTTATTATTATGATTTGTACTGTTATCATTGAAAAAAAGATCAAGTTCGTTTGTTGTATTATTTGGTAATGGATTGGAAGGTTGAATTGTACTAGAAGAAAACAAGTCATTTAACTCATCAAGAATATTGATTGATTTATTGGCGTCTTCATTATTCTTGGTAGATTCATCATCTTCTTCATCAAAATCTAATAAATTCTCCTCGTTATGAACGTTTAATTGGATATCTTTGATTTTAACAATTTTAGATGTTTTAACTGATTTAGTTTTACCTGTTATAAATAAAACAGAATTTAATGTTGAAATTTCCTTTATTAAATTTCTTAATAATTCTGGTTTAAATTTTGGAATGGTTGTATCAATAACATTCAATTGTTTGAGAATTAATTTCTTAATTTCAGTTGAATCATCAATTGATAAAATTCTCCAATATAAATAGATTTGATCTCTAATTTCAACATTTTCAATCTTATCAACTAACTTGAATATTTTTGCTAATAGTTCTTTGAAGTTCCCATTTTTAACATTGATTTTGACTAATGTTGTAATTAATGAAGATTGGATTATTGTATCTAAATCCAAGAAATTTTCAACAAATTCATTTAATTTAACACCATAATTTTTAACATCAAATTCTCCTAATACCCAAATCAAACTTGATAAAGCTTCAGAATCATCTAATTGATCTTGAGTTTGTATTATACTTGGGATGATCAATTCCGAAGATTCAGGATATGCCCTTAATATATCTTTCAATGCAACAACAACTTCATTATATAATTCTCTTTCATTTAATAAATTAAAAATTAAATAATCAATTGCCTTTTTATGACATTTTGGTATTTGAATACCAATTTGACTGATTGCCTGAACTGCTCTTTTAACGAATTCGTGATCAAATTCATAACCATATTCTTTCAATTCACTTAATATCAAATTACAGTTTGATTCTGATGCTAATCTGACGATGATTTCAATTTTTTCTAGTTTTAAATATAACGGATCATTATATTTGACAAAAAATATTTTATAATAATTTGATAAAAGTTTTGGATATTTTTCCATTATGATTCTAATATTTCTTAAAGTGACGTACTGAACTTCATGAGGAGTTGAAACTAATGAAACTAATGGAGCTGATAACTTCTTTAACGTGTTTTCATATTCAGTTGTGAATGATATTTTTTCCAAGTTAACTAAAATTACTTTGATTGAAGATAAAACAACTGAAGGATTTGAATGTTGTAATTGAGGTAACACTCTTTCTATTATATGATCTGCTTCTTCTGATGATGAGTCGTATTCACTTAATGCAGTTAATATAGTGATTCTACCCCATTCAGCACATTCATTCAAGGCAATTAACAATTTCTTTAATAAAGTTGGTGTTATTGTGAAAACTTCTAAAGTTGGATCAAATTCATGGATTTCAGCTAAGGCAGAAATAGCATTTGCCACAACCATTGGATTTGAATCTTCAACTAATTTCTGTAATTTACTTATGAAATCATTAGCGATGCAAATATCTTTATTTAATTCAAATAATTTAGCAACACAAATTGCAGCAGTTTTACGAACATATGGATTTTCATCATTCAACGTTCTGTTTAGTGGTATCTCCATGTAATCAACCATTTTATCAACTCTAATACAGCCCATAGTTCTGATAGCTAATGCTCTAACCAACGGATTTGGATCTTCTGTGTCTTGAATAAATGTATTAACAGCTAAAATGACTAATTCTGGATGAGTTTTAGCATAGTTCATAAGATATAAGTAGACCAATTTCTTCTGTTTCAGATCATGAGTGGCAATGTTCTTTAAGACGTCAGGGAATAACGATGAGACATCTTTACCAACGGTCATTGCTGCAATAACTTGTTTGATTGTATCTTTACGTTCATTGGCGTATTGTGACACTAGCCCTGCTCTGAGTTCGTAGGTCTCCCCCTTGCGCGGAGGCTGGAACATTTTCTTCAATCTCTTCTCCAATGACATCTTCAATTGGAAGGTTTTCTTTCCCTTTAAGTCTCTTTGTTTATATTAATAGAAGTTCGTTGTTATTTTTTTGATTTGACGTTGAAGTTTCAGAGAATCCGAAAGTGCTGCAAACCAGACTGAAATTTTATATACTGATGAGGTCCAATTGGAACAGTTTTGAAGAGACAAAAGATGCCAATTGATCTAGGACTGAGCAGAGTGATCTCCCTGCTGTCTAAACTGGGAAGCCCGCATTCAAAATGCAATTTTATCCACGTTGCTGGGACAAATGGTAAAGGATCTGTGTGTTCTTACGTCTCATCTGTATTGATAGCAAGTAGTAAGAATTACAAAATTGGGAAATTCACTTCACCTCATCTGATTTATCGTCATGATTGCATCACTTTGGATAACCAACCTGTGAAATTTGAGCTGTTCAATCAAGTGGAAAACGATGTGGTGCAATTGAATAAAGAGCATTCAATTGGTTGTACTGAATTTGAAATACTTACCATTATTGCTTTTAAAATCTTTGAACTAGAGAATGTGGATTTAGCAGTGTTGGAAGTTGGACTCGGTGGTAGGCTGGACGCAACTAATGTCGTTGAAGGTGCGAAATTATCAGAAGGTAAGATACTCCAGAAAGGTGTTTTAGGTACAATTATCACTAAGATAGGTCAAGATCATACGAATTTCTTAGGTGATACTTTAGGTAAAATAGCATTTGAGAAAGCAGGGATAATTAAACCAGGAATAGACAATGTTGTTGATGGGACTAATGATCCAGAAGTTTTAAAAGTCGTTGCAGAAAGAGCAAAAGAGGAAAACAGTACGAACTATGAAATCATCTCACAATCGAATGAAATACAAACAAAATGGGGAATTATCAACAGAAATGAATCTCGTTTACAAGGTAGTTATCAATTACAAAACTTGTCAATATCGCTTAAAGCTTTAGAATCTGTGTTTCCACTGTTGGAGAAAACATATCCAAATCAGATATTCCCCACGAGATCAAACATCATTAAGGGAATACAAACCACATCATGGCCAGGAAGATTACAATCATTGGAATTACATTATAACCCAAAAAACAATCCAATAGATGTGTTATTAGATGGAGCACATAATTCACAATCTGCTAAAGAGTTGAGAAAACATCTGGATTCAAAATACAGGAATGATCCAATAACTTTTGTGATTGCATTGACAAAAGGTAAAGATATTAATGAAATCATTGAAGAGTTGGGAATTAAACAACATGACGGAGTTTTATTGACTAGATTTGGGAAAGTTGACGGGATGCCATGGATTCAAGCGAATGAGCCTATTATTATCAAAGAGGTAGTTGATAAGTATACTAATAATGTATCAATTTTTGAGAGTTTACCTGAATTATTCGAAAGCATCCAGAATGAAAACCATGTGGTTATTTGTGGAAGTTTGTATTTAGTTGGTGAAGTTTTAAAATTGGATAATGAAAATGTATGATAAGTTATTTTTTTGATTTTTTACTAATATGATCAAGTATCGAAGGTTGGTTTTTGTGAGTTGATTTTCTTTTCTTTGGACTTGATTTTGATTCTTTCGTACTTTCTGTTTTAATTTGATGAGCATTACCCTTTTCATCAACTTCTTTATCCTTATCTTTTTTTTTAGTACTATTGTAAAATCCATCAATTGCTCCTTCTTTCTTCACAACTGGTTTTGTCAAATATTCACCATCATTACTCACTTTTCCCACATCTTTTGAGACAGGATACCATTCCAACAAACCGTCGTCACAGGCCTTTAAACATTTCAATAATTCGTCATCCCATTCCTTGGAGCTCAGCCAATCATCCCATTGTTTTGTACCTGGCTCAACCAATATTGGAATTCTTTCATGAAGTTTTCTCAATTCATTAGTAGCAGGACTCGTGATCACTGTGAAACTGTAAACATCTTCCTCAGATTCATTTTCCTTAAATTTAGTGTGACTCCAAAATCCAACAAGGAATAACAATTTCTCATTATTTGAATTCTTTATAAAATGTGGTGTCTTGACTGATTTTTTCGTATTTTCGTCTTTTATTTTCTGCCACTCATAATATCCTTCAATTGGAATAACACATCTTTGATTCTTTACGGTTTTCCATAATCTATTACCTTTAGCAATTGATTCAACTCTTGCATTAAACGTAGAAAGATGGTTTTTCTGTAACTGTTCTTTCGATTTCGTCCAGATTGGAATCAATCCCCATGACATGAACTGTAGGACTTGATTGTTGTTCGTGTTGTAGTATACTGGAGCAATCTTAGTTGGTGCCATGTTATTTGATGGTTTGTAAGCTTCTGAATTTCTAGTTTCTGATATTGGAATGTGATTTTTATGGAAAACTTCCTGGATTTCTGTTGGTGTCTGACAGAGTGTTAATGAGTTATAAATAGTAGTGAATATCAAGACGAACGCTCACCAATGACATTGAATATCTTCCACACATCTTTCAATTATGTCCCATTAAAATGTGTCAAAGTTAGCAAGAAACAAAAATTCGATTACGTAAAAATTTGAATCTATTTTTTCTTCAAGTTCTGTATTGACCAATTAAATCTTTGTTAAACAATCAATTTAGACTGGAAATGTTGAATAGATTGAGTAGTAACTCCATTAGAAGAGTCATTCCATCTTCAAGCCGAGTCATCAGATCGACTACTCTGACTCAAACGAGACAATACCGTCCCTATCAGCCGCAACGTCGTTCAATCTTGCCTAAGATATTCTTATCACTAGGTTTATTATCAATAACTTCATTTTCTGCCTATTGGTTTCTTTGGCCACATCATACATTCACTCCCACTGTGGCCAAAGTGTTAAGAAAGGCATTATGGGCAGAAATTGACAAAAAAGGTCCAGATTACCAAAATGCCTTGAAATATTATATCGAAGCATTAAATTTAGCAGATATCGAAGGTTTAGATCCGTTAAGCGATGAATACACTGGAATTCAACTGAAAATAGGTGAGATGTATGAAAGATTGCATATGAATCAAGAAGCATTATCTATCTATTCAGAAATTGCAGCAATGTATTTGGATAATTTGACTAAACCTAATCATATTTTAGATTTAGAGAAAAGAGCACACTTAGTTCAGAAAGATTTAAGAGTAGTTATTAAGATGGTTGAATTGAATCAATCTGATCCCCATGCTTGTAAAATGTTGTTGATGACACATTTTATAATTGCACAAGAAGAAGTTTCAAAGAAAAATAGATTTGCAAGAAAGTTGATAAATCAAGAAAATGTTGAATTAGTTGAAGGAACGCAATCTACCGTTGATGAACAAACCTATATTTTATTCAATTCAGATCAAACTATTGTCAAGAATAAAGAAGCTTGGGCTCCATTTCGTGATGAACTATTCACAGCAAGAGATTTATTCGTCACTGTTTGCTTAGCCACTGGTGATATTTCATCAGCCATTAGAAATAAAATTTCAACAACAACATGGATGATTAATGCTGATTGTGAACCTGGTGAAATATTAATGTCACAAACTAATTTAGGATCAATGATTTATTTACAAGCTGAAGAATTTGAAACAAGAGAATTCAATTCAATTAAAAATAAACTTGATGATAAAATAATACAGGAGAATAGATCATCAAAAGGTAAATGTATTGAATTATCAACTCAATGTTTCAAATCAGTTTTAGAATTCAGTAAAAAATTACCAGCTAATTTACGTCGTGATGAACAAGTTGAAGAATCGATTGCATTAGCGACTTATGGATTAGGTGTTGTTAAATTACATCTAGGTGAATTAGATTCCGCAAAGTCGTTATTAAGAGAAACGAGATTAAGAGCTAAAGGTTCTGGATTCAATGATTTAGTTATTGAAGCAGAAAGGGAATTAAATAAATTAGAAAAAGAATTAGCAGAAAAAGGTAAAGATAAGTATAATGAAGATAGTAGAATTGAAAAACTTTTAAAGCAATCAAAAGAACCTGAAATTGAACTTGATATTCAGTTAGTCAATCATTGATGTGTGTATATAAAATTGGTATATAGGTAATAATGCATATAAAATCTGTGTTGCTATTACGTATAAATAGTGGGATAGAATATCATTGGTTAGATCATTAATTTGTAGAAGATAAGTTAGTCTATTGTCTATTGTATTCTATTATGTCATTACAGTGATTTCACGATTTCACTATCAAATATTCCACAGAAGCTCAAAGAATCACAAAGAAATCATGGGAGTCACGAAATGCTACGGCCGATGACTAATGAATATTGAATATTGATAAACCTATCGTAAAAAATTGATTTAAACGGGAATAAACGTGGGATAAATAGAGCTAACGAACTCAATACATAATGCCACTAATCATCACTTATTAATCTAGTTTATTCTCATGTTTTTCTAATAAATTCAACTCTTTAATGCATTTAATTTTTTATAAGTTTAGTCACATAAATGTACTTCCAAGTTCCGCGTCACACAAACTGATAAGAAAAAAAAATCTATAAATTCAAATCAAAATCCTCAATTCTCTTAACATTCTTTTGATCAGTCCTCATATTTACAAAATACTAGAAAATGTCATTAAGAATAAATACCCAAGATTTCCCAGTCGAACTAACCACTTCTCAAGGTTACAACGACTTTGTCACTTCTCCGCTAAATAGAGAACATTCAACCGTGTTTCCAGATAACGGGCAAACAGGTTACGTTTTAGTCAAGGATCAAATCGTCGCCACTGTTTCTGGTGAAGCTAAAGATCATTTATTTTCTTATGCTAGTCAGTCAGAACATCCAAACAATGAAGAATTATTATGTTCTCCGGTTAGACGTTAAAGATCACTGCACTTTGATGCTTATACACACATTTCATTAGATGATTTCATTTGAAGATCTTATTATCATTTATTGTCTATTTATTGATTATCGCTTAGACCATATAGTCCTAGAACAGTTTTATTGTACTATATGCTAGTTGTTTTTATTTCGTCATCATTATTTTGCCACATAGATGGGTCATCCTTTTGTTCCTTATTTTAAACAAAAAAAAGACTATTTATTTTAGTTACAACACTCGCTTTATTCATTCTTGTTTTATTTGGTTTCTATTACGACAGGTTTTTCGGTTCTTTATATTGCATTTTCGAACTTTGGGTTTATTTCAATTAATTAATATTGAAATATGTTTTTGTGGTTTTATCTTTTGTTATCAGAAGATTTTATATATAGGGTTTTCAAAAATTCACGACATTCGCTTACGATTATTCATTTGTAGATAACCTTGCTCTTCTGATCATTAGACTTGAGAGTTTTGAATTTACACTACATAATTAGTAACTTTTATACATTTTTATATTAAAAACTTAACGACAATCAACAAAGCATCAAACTTAGTTAATGGTCATAACTTGCCAGACTCTAATAACGGAATCAGTGTAACCAGCAAATAAGTTTTGACCATCAGCAGACCAAGCTAATGAAATAGCTTCTGGGTCTTTAGCTTTACCTGAAGTAGCAAATTCTGGTTTTAATTCATCAACTAATTCTCTTTCTTGTAAGTTGAAGATTTTAATAGAAGAAGAAGTAGCAGCAGTTAACCAGTATCTGTTTGGAGAGAAGACTAAAGAGTGAACTTCATCACCGGCTGGTAAAGTGTATAAAACGGATTGAGAGTTCAAGTTCCATAAGATAATAGAACCATCTTTACCAGCAGAAGCAACTAAAGTTCCATCTGGGGAGATGGTAATGGTTGAAACGTAACCAGTGTGACCAACGTAATCACCAGATAATTGATAAGTAGCTAAATCCCAAGTCTATAATAGTTGTTAGTAAAAAATCAATATAAATGAAATAAAATGAAGTTAGACTGATATAAAAGTATAGGGTAATGTTAATCCAAATTCATGATTTCATAAATATCAGAGATCTTGGTGATTAAAATATGTCTCATTCGAAGCAGATAGGCAACGTCCGAAGTAGCAAATATCAAATTACATCATCTAGAACCATCAATTGGAAAACAATAAACCCACTTTGTTGAGAAAACAAAATTTCTCCAAGACGTAACTTCATCACTTGAATACATACTTTAACTAATTTATCCCATCCAGCAGAGATAATAGTTGGTTCAGCAGCTGGAGAGAATCTAACAGCAGAAACCCAGTCAGTGTGACCAGATAAAGTGGCCATACAGTCACCTCTAACGTTCCAGATTTTAATAGTTTTATCTCTTGAAGAAGAAACAATTTGTCTTGAATCTTTTGAGATAGAAACTGATAAAACATCAGATTTATGGTCAACAAAAGTTTGAGAAGTTTCACCACTTTCTAAGTTCCATAATCTTAAAGTTTTATCCCATGAAGCTGATAAAGCACAGGTACCATCTGGTGAGATGACAGCATCTTGGACAATGTGTGAGTGACCAACTAAGGATTTTTTTGGGTAACCGTATTGTTGATCATCACGAGTTAATTGCCAGGTGATTAAAGTTTTATCACGGGAAGCAGATAATAATAAATCTGGTTGAGCTGGGGTGGTGGCTAAGGCAGTAACCCAACCGTTGTGACCTTCTAAGGAACCTCTTAAGACTAAAACTTCTTTACCAGACATTTCTGTAATTAACGTTATATACAATTTTGTACTTTGTTGGAAATTGAAAAATTATAAATTTTTTCCAAAGTGCATCAAAAACCTAAGTTTCTGCCAATTTCCTCCCGGTTGAGTGGCTGATTGCGGAAATTTTCGCGCATTGTCGTTTTCGCGCATTTCTGTGCTGTCCGAACCGTGAGATTAGTTAGTGCCTCACTTTACACAGATTAACTATGGGCTCTAAGTATATTCTAGTCTGCGCTAAAAGTGACTGTGCAATTGATTTTCCACCATCCAGACATCTACGGATCTACTCTTTCCGAACTAAAAAGATAAAGTGTTACAATTTTAATATATTGATAGTAGATACTAGACACAGTATTGCCAGTTGCAGAATGAGTAAGCGAGAACAACATCCTTTTGTACAAGAACGTCTTGAAAAGCTTCATGAAATTGATTCAGTAAGTACAATGGGCCCTCGTATGAAACACAATTTAGTAACTCACATTAATTAGAAATTAGTATCGATATTGAACCATGCATCATCAACATTAACAAATTTAACCAATATAAAGAAAAATGCATACAATTCAGAAGAGTTAAACATCTCAAAACAAGAATATCAAAAAGATGTTCAAAATTTCATGACTGATTTAGAATGGGCTTCAAGTAATCTGAAAAATGAAATAAAAGTACTTGATGATAGAATAGGTAAAACTGATTCAAATGGTATAACTATATTACCAATAAATATTAATAAAAAGGCTACATGGGCTGGTGAAGAAAAACTCAAATCTCAATTAGATACATTAAACAAACTCATAAATAACAATAACGATAACAATGACATTAATCAATCAAATAGGGAACTCACTTTCAACACTACCGAATCCCAAAAATGAACCAATTATAGCAGCCACCAATATCAATCCATAAAACAAATATGGTGGTTTAAAGACAGGACCAACACGATTGATGTTTTCTCTTGGTAACAAGAAGAATTTAGTCAATTTCAAATCAAATTTGGAAACTGGTGGTACACTTGATTCAAATATCATTTCTGTCCAAGTTGGTTGATTTAAATAAGCCCTATCATGACTGAAAGCATTAAACCCATGGATACCATGATAATTTCCATACCCTGAAGTACCAACTCCACCAAATGGTAATGCAGTAATACATGCGTGAACAAAAGTTTCATTAATTAAAACCGCACCAGATCTAATTCTTGAAATAATACGTTCCTCATCAATTTTTTTGGTTGTAAATATGTATAAGGCTAATGGAGTATCATGATACTTAATAACCTTATCAATTGCGTCATCAAGGTTAGAGTATTTGATGATAGGTAAAATTGGTCCAAAAATTTCATCTTCCATTAAGGAATCATCAAATGTGACATCACGAACTATAGTCGATGGGAAAAATCTTTTTGAAGAATTAATTTCACCATTTTGATAAATTATTTTACCATCAGTTTTACTCAAAACTGATTCTAGTTTGTTGAATGCACGATCATGAACGATTTTACCAAAAGTATCACCATTTTGTGAATCACCAAAAATTTTATCAGTAATTTTTATAATTGATTCAATAAATGATTCATATTTTGATTCATGACATAAAATATAATCAGTTGAAATACAAATTTGACCAGCATTTGAATTTTTGGCAAGTGCAATCTTCTTTGCTGCTAATTCTAAATTTTCACAATTTTCAGTAATAAATGCAGGTGATTTACCACCTAATTCTAAAATAATAGGAGTTAAATTTTCGCTTGCCTTTTTAGCAATAATCTTACCAACTACAGCACCACCTGTATAAATTATCTTATCAAACCTTTCATTCAAAACAGCACTAGTTTCATCAACTGCACCATTAACAACTTGGAAAATCTCAGGGTCTAATGCATCGATCAAGATTTTAGTTAGCAATTTTGTGAAATTTGGAACGAGTTCAGATTGTTTCAGTAAAACACAGTTACCTGCCGCAATTGCATTGACTAGTGGTTGAACGTTCAAGTTTAATGGGAAATTAAAAGCACCAATAACTAAAACAACACCTAATGGATTTTTAATTATTCTTGGGGAACTTAATTTAAATAATAAGTTAACATTTTCTGGAGTTTTAGGTCTTGCCCATGATTTTAAACTATTGATGATTTCTAGTATTTCACCTTCAACAACGTTTAATTCTTGGATTTCAAATTCTTCATCTGATTTATTTAAATCTTGTTTAATTGCTCTTTTTAATTCTTCTTCATGGTCCTTGATAGCAAAATAGATGTTACGAAGTTGAGATAATCTATAATCAACAGATTGTAGTTTTCCTTTATGAAAGGCATTTCTCAATGTTGCCACTTTCTCTGGGATTTCTTCAATTGGCGTGTATGCTAATGTTTGTTCACTCATTGTTGTGTGCTTATTTCTTTATCCTGGAAGGTTTGCGTTTTTTTTTTGACATTTGACATATTCCATAATTTAAAAAATTACATCATAATTGTGATGATACAATAATATGTTAAAATGCTCTAATAAATAAATAATACTATATACGTTTATAACTCAGTTTTACCAATTAGTGCCATTGCCCTAGAATCGCCGTTTGCGATTTGTGGTTGATCTAAAGCATCAGAAACACATAACCATGGATTTTTAGATCCACCCCATTTCAAAACTGAGTTCTTAAATTTTTCACCTTTGATCCTATCTAATGGATTTTCTGCAAATAAATGTTCCCAAACTTTTGATGCAATTGCTCTATCTAATAAATAGGAATAATACGAAGCACCATAACCAAATAAATGACCAAATTTACCTTGCCAACTAGATTCTAAATCTGCGAAAACTCTTAATTTGGATTCTAATCCATGATATAAAGTAGTAGAATCAAATTTATCATTCAAAACAACCTCAGAATGTAATAGTTGATCTAATAATGCCATTTTAATTTGAGCATAACTTTCTGTATTTTTCAAAAAATCTTGTTCTTTTTGATATGATTCTAATAATTGTAATGGAAGTGGTTCGTCTGTTAAATAATGTCTTGCAAAAGTTTGAATAACTCTTGGATCTTTAGCAAAATGTTCCATTAAAACACTTGGTAATTCAACAAAATCAGTAGCACATCTTGTACCACTGATGTTATGCAATGACGTTCTACCTAACATTGAATGCATTGCATGTCCCATCTCATGAAAAATTGTTTCAACATCATTCAGTGATAATAAACATTTACCAACATTTTTATATTTATCAAAATTGCAAACTAATGAAATAACAGGAAGCTGAAATTTTTCATTTGTAATTCTTGATTCACCAATTTGAATCAATTCTAATTCTTCTTGAGTTTCATCTGGATAAATCTTTCTTGAACAACATACTGTAAAATGAGCAGGATTTGGTGTTTTACCTTGTCTTTGAAATAAATCACAATAAACAACACCAATTAATCCTTCAGTTTCACTAACAACGTCTAATCTTCTAACGTCATCATTCCAAGTTTCACCAGACTTAACTTGTGATGGGATTAGTTGAATTCCATAAATCTTATTAAATAGATTAGATAAACCTTGCATAACAATACCTAATGAGAAATATGAACTAACTTGTTCATTATTTGATGATCTTTTTTTTGCTGTGTACATACTTGAATAATAATCTCTATCCCAAGGTTTTAAAAATTCAACAACTTCTTCATCACTTAAACACCTATCTTCTTGATTTAACTCTTTCTGCTTTAATTCCGCCAGGATTCTCAATTCAGCAACAGCATGGATTTTAGTTTCATCTGCTAATTTTGATAAGAAATTCATAACATATTCAGGTTTTTTGGCCATTTTTTCATCTAAAATATATTCTGCATAACTTGATTTACCTAAAACATGTGCTAGAATACCTCTATATTTCAGCATGGTTTCTAATAATTGAACTTGTTGAGGACTTGTACTATGAATTCCAATCCAAATCTTTTTTCTTGTTGCTTCATTTTTAGAGCTTCTCAAAATAGAATGTGGTAAATAACCACCTGTTGGGACTTTGTAATTAGATCTAGTTATATCCATGCCAAGTTGAGATAAAAGTTGTTTATCCAACCCTTGTAAATCTTTTGATGGGATTAAAATATAATCTGATTGAGCTTCACCTAAACCATTTGTGAAATGTTGACCATACACTGCGATTTGTTGAGAGAAGTTAATGAAATCTTCTCTGGTTTCTGGATCCATATTGATACCTGATTTTTCGAAATCTGATAATAAGATTTGCCCAACTTGAACTTCTTCTGATGATAATTGTGATCTAATTCTATCAGTTTCTAGAACTTTTTTCAAAATGTTGTATAGTTCCACGTTTGTATTTAAAACATTCATAAATTCAAACATCTCTTCATGGATTTCTTGAGCTGCATTAATAAATGACTTTGACGGATGAGCGACTCTTACAAATTCAGCTAAATCAATCACACGACATAATACATCACTCAACCTATCTAAATTAGAGATATAATGTTTCAAGCTTTCGTCAGTTTGGTTGGAAACCATCTCATCAACGATCGATTGTGCTCTTTTCAATGAATCTTTACTAAATTTTTTAAAACCTGATGGTGAGGTCAAGTATGGATTTTTGAACAGCCCAGTTTCCTTAGTTAATCTATTCAAGATCCCTGATTTTTGACCTTTGTTAAAATTTTGCCAGAAGGTATCATCATCAAATATCTTCCTTATATGCTCGTTATCATAATTAATTGGAACTCTATCTGAATAATCTAAAATTATTCCACCATGTTTGGGTTCTAAATGTTTATATGGGACAGTACTATTATTTCCTTCATGCAAATGGTTGAGATCCGGCGTACAGGAGCTGAATGCACGTAGTTGAGGCAGAGCAGAGCGTATGACGGTTGCTCTTACGACTCTTGACACCTTCATTTTAATATTTTTTTACCAGTATTTATGAATATGTGTGAAGTACTTTTTTGCTTACACCTTCTCTACTATTATTGGTTCCCACTTTTGTTTTTTTTACTTAAGGGTGGGCGTACCAAAATATTAATGATTTCGAATTCGAACTAGTCCATAGACATATAGTCAGTGACGTATGATTGAGAGCTTTATTGAGGTGTCTTGTTACTTTATGACATTGACTCAGTTTGATGATCGTTTTTGGTGGAGTTTTCAATTCTTGTGTGGAGATTTTATGTTTTCAAATATTCATGTCAAAAGCACATATTAGAACTGATTTCCAAAATCAAGAACCAACTATATCTTCAGGTTGCTACTGTTGGGGTTGAAAATCCTCTTGATTCCAAATGTTAATAAATATATGACTTTGATGACTCTTAAAGATTGTTATATGTTAATTGATAAAGGTTTTCACTAATTGATTAGTCGCAAGCCAAACAAAAAATTATGACTTTGAATACCCAAAGATTAGTTTCAGATACAGATCCTGATACAGATTCATATACTCATTCACATAGTTGAGAGATAACAAGATCAGATAACCATAGCAGAACATGGAGTTTCCATCAGGTTATTTAGTAAACGGTTTCTGATCATAGTGTATTTAAATCAACTCATTGTGTATTTGTTTGACTGAACATACCCTAAACATTTTACCCCCGCACTCAATAGACGAGATAAAGATGTTATCCATTAATGAATCAAAGATCAAAAATCATCAAACCTATGGCAACATTATTTACAGATTTCCTAAAGAGAATAATTACTTGCATAGATTCTGTAGATCCATGCACGATATTAAATACTAAATAAACATAATTGTATCGATTTTATTTCTGACGGTTTATAACTTTATGAGTTTATTGATAAATCTAGACTCCGGAACAGATCTTGAATCAACTTTATTTACTAATGACGTTGAGCTTTTTGGGTAATACCGTTCACTTTAAAAGAGATACATGTGTATATGTTGGCTTTTACTTCATGTAACAGAGAAAATGAAACAAATACATATCTCTTTTAACTTTCCAGCTCCACTATAGAAAGAAAGATTAATTCTAGAATTTTCAAACATATATCTACATTAGGTGACTATGGTGATATTACTTGTCTTTCTTTTAGAAGTTGAAACAAATCGCATAGAAAAAGTATATAACTGAGGAAACTTCATGGGGTTACTTGATGGGGAACATCTTTAGTTTTGAGGGTATCCCGATTCCCAGTGGTTCATTAAATTTTAATAGTTGAAGACAAGCTAGGTTGGCCTGTTTTTCCAAAAGTCCATTGAACCTGGTGAATCTTGATGTGTATTGCAAAGGATAACAAAGCAAATCACTTGTTCAACGGATATAAGATCTCATCTCTCTTCCATCCTATTTCTTTTGTACCTTTACCAAGTTGTACAAAATGTTCCTTCGTGGGTTGAAACTTGTATGTTGTCACCATATGATAGCAAGATCCAAGAAAACAGGTACTGAACATTTACACCACTGTCACTTTCTACACTATATATTACTTGTCTCGTTATAAGTCACGACTCGAGTGCCACCAGTGTCTTCAGTACCCACCAACAAAACCGGAACTGTTTGAGCTCAATTTCGAATCGTTCCTTTTAAGTTTTCACGACTCATCATGTTTTTCAATGCACGAAAACTAAACAAAAAACCGCCAACTTGCATATCCCGCTCTTCAAACATACATGAAACGCGAATTGACGCGTTAAATTTGTACTAATGTGCCTGAAGTTTGAGCTTTGAAGGCTCATATACAATTGTAGATTCTAGAATAACACATTTGTGACACCTGAATTGCATTAACTCTTGATACGTTTCCTGAATCAGTAAATTAACGGAAAGTCTCAAGAATATAAATACCTGGGATTTCCCACTATCAAATGATCAAATCTAGTGTAACACTTTCCTTTCATTTGATACAAAACCTCTGTTATCTATACGTCGTTCTTTTTTAAGTAATTCAATTACACTCATTTACATTTAGAATATATCACACACATCATTATGAAATTCTCCACAACTTTGCTGTTATCAAGTCTGCTGTCTTTGACTTTATCACAACCTTTAGACCATTCACATCACCTTCATAGACGTGAACCAGAAGCTGATCCGGAAGCAGCTTTTGTTACTGTTGTTGTCACTCAAGTTGTCACTACTAGGGATGCCCCACCTGCTACTACTACCGTCTCACAAAATCCAGCTGTTTTAAGTGCAACTACTCCATCAACAACTATTTTAACTTCACCAGCTTCATCAAATACTGCAGGTCAATCAACCGTTTCAACAAAAACTTCATCAGCTTCTACCGCTTCATCTTCTACCTCAACCTCAACTTCAGGCTCTTCAGATACTATTTCTTTTGCTGCTGGTGGTAAAGGTATCACTTACTCACCATACACTAACTCAGGTACTTGCAAAGATGCTGCCACTGTTGCTTCAGACCTTGCCAAATTAACACAATTTGACATCATTAGAATTTACGATACTGATTGTTCAAGTGTTGAAAACGTTTTAGCTGCTAAGACTTCATCACAAAAGATATTTTTAGGTATTTTCTATTTATCTAACATTGAATCCTCTGTCTCAATTATTAAAAATGCAGTAAATGCAGTCCCAGGTGGTTGGGATAACATATACACAGTTTCTGTTGGTAATGAATTAGTTAACGATGGTAAAGCCACCACTGATCAAATTAAATCTGCTGTCAGTTCTGCAAGAACTGCTTTAACTGCTGCAGGTTACACTGGTTCTGTTGTCTCTGTAGACACTTTAGTTGCTGTCATGAATAACCCAGCTTTATGTGAATACTCTGATTTCATTGCTGTTAACTCACATCCATTCTGGGATGGTAATGTTCAACCATCAGATTCTGGTTCATTCTTGAAAACTCAAATTGCTAACGTTAAAGCCACTTGTGGTGGTCAAAAAGAAGTCTTGATCTGTGAAACTGGTTGGCCAACAAAAGGTTCCGCTTATGGTTCCGCTGTTCCTTCAATTGATAATCAAAAACTTGCTGTCACTTCTATTGTTGAAGCAGTTGGTAGTGAAGTCTTATTATTCACTACTTATAATGATTTATGGAAATCTGGTGGTACTTACGGTGTTGAGCAATACTGGGGTTTGATCCAAGATTAGATCTACTTGAAAGACTATTTTTTATGTTATTTTATTGTTATCTTTACTATTGTTATTGTTTATTTATCATGTTCATCTCTTTATCTTTATAAATATTTTTGGTTTCAACATGTTACATCATGTAGTTATCTTTGTTCTTTGATGATCTATATAAATTATCTATTCGCAGAAATGCTGACCTCGTTTGTTTATAAGCGTAAGATTAATTCATAGTTCGGTTCATTAAACTATACATTATAAGTATACAATTTGTGTTTCTTGTTCATAGGGATTCTTGTTTTAACTTTTCAAGTTTAGCTATCTTAAAAGCTAAATATTTGGCACTGTGTCCAAGTCTCAATGTTCCTGTTAAACCACCACCTGGAGCTTCCTCATTCTCATCCTCGTAATCCTCAGATGTTGGTTTTCTTTTCTTATTGATCTTATTGAATGATAAGTAATGTGGACTAGGGGCATATCTTGAAGTGACATTGACACCTGAAGATCTAAACCAAATTATTGGACCTTCTTCAGATGTTGTTTGGGTTCCGATATCTGCTAATCTTCTACGATTATTGAATGCGTCCATTCGCAATAGTCCTTTGGTATTTTCATCGTTTAATTCGATTGGAATTGTGAATGATGTGGCTGTGTTTGTTGGAATATAAGAAGGAGTTGCATGATAAAAATTAGGGGTGTTTTGAATCGAATTATTTTGTTGATATTGATTTTGTAAGTTTTGATTTGGATGTACCGAATTTCTTGGATATGTAACGATTGGAGTAGTTGGAGCTGGAGAATCTGTTTGGGGTGGATCATTTGGTCTAATAATATATTTAGGACAGATTCGTGAAGTTGAATATTGACCTAAATCATCAGTTTCATCAATACCTCTGACGTAAACGGCACCATGTAGTGGAGGAGCATTTGCAGCACCAATGGTTGGTTCAGGGATAGGCATATCAATTGTTGCATTCGCTGGTAACAAATGTTTTAAGGGAGATTCATATTTCTTAAAACGACGTAAACTTGTTAATGGCGTGATTGGATCCTCAATATCTCTAACTTCATCAGGTAAACAAGCTTTCCAAGTTCTAATCTTGTTGAAATTCTTATCGTTATCATTATATCTATATTCACAAATAAATAATGGACCTTCGACCTTTATGGCTGGATCACCTCTTTGATAACGTGTGAAATAAGCAACATAACACTTACCAACAACTTCATCAGCTAAGTGATCTCTATATTGACCAGACTTTACAACTTCATTTTCATAAAACAATCTATCGACTCTATGAACAGTTTGTTCTGGTCTTAAATACCAACAAACATTAATCCAACGTTGACCATCTTGAGTTTGCCAAATTCTAAATAATTGTGCAACAATTGGTTTAGTTCTATCATTTGGATTGTTTATTAGAATCCAGTCACCAATTTTAAATAAAGATCCATGTAATTCTAATTGATCTAACGGAATTTTCAAAGAGTCAGTTGGAATGAAATCAGCATCAGGTCTTTTCAATTCTATGTCAATTGATCTTTGAAAAACAGATTCTAGCATCATGGCTTGTTTATAAACAAGAGATTCTTTTTCATTATAGTATCTTGCATTAGCAAACATCAATTTCATATCATCAATATATTGTTGAACATCTTTATATTTACGTTGTTTTATCTTTTTTCTTATTTCATCTAAAGAAATTGGTTCTGAGATGGTATTATAATAATCTGGATAATCCCTGGAGTCTGGTAATCTTTCAAAAGGAGCAGAGAGGAATTGAGAACCTTGTTTCTCTTTTCTGATGACTCTCATTGTGTTTTTGATACGTTGCTCAAATGGTTTATCAATAACAGGAGGTCTACCTCTTTTATATGACTGATCTTTACTATATGCCGGCGTGGTTGGAATTGAAGTTGCGGCTGCAACTCTTCTTCTTGGTAATGGTTCATCATCTTGGTCATCAATCTTTTCCTCTTTTCCAGGAGTTGATAATTTTGAAGGAGTTGCAGAAGCTGAAGGAGCCACATATCCATATGCAATCAAAGCACCTGCTTTATTTGCACTGATTGGTGAAGTATCTGGATAGCCAACATCATAACCTTGTTTACTGAATCTTGGAATAACAGTATTTTTAATAAAAGCATCCAATTGTTCTGCATATACATAAACAAATGATCCTGGTTCATTGTAAGTTTTCGCGTTCCAAACAATCTGGGCAAGATCTCTAATGAACTCGTTTGGTGATTGGTAATGAACGTATCTCTTCTTGATTGAGTTTAAAGAAGTTGGTGTCGTTATAATATCATAATAGTCTGGATATATTTTCTTATCAGGAACAACGTGAAAAATTGGGTAGATCAACTCTCGAGTTTCTTTATCTTTGATCTCAAATATTTGGTCAAAGAGAGCTCTGGTCTTCTTTGCTAAACCTGAGACTTCTTTAGACATTTCCCTGTTCTTTTTTCGATTATTAAATCTTTTTGTTTGTTTTGATTACTTGTCCAGAATAATTTTTTTTTGAATTTTTTATTTCGCGATGATTTTGTTACAATGAATTCTCAGTGAACCACTCAATAAAGATTGATAATTGAAGACTTTCTAGGTTGTTTTGTCTAATATAAGTTAAATAATCGTTTCGATTGAGGTCCATTTAGTGCTGACACAATTTTGAATTACTCAAATCGGATAATTTTACATGTTTTATTATATAACAAGCACTAAAGCCATTATAAGATAAGAGTACACTATGGAGAATGGGATGAATGTAAAAGATTCATCAGATTTGGAGTCATTTCAAGAGTATCTTCATGGATGTGAAACTATTGTGGCTGTGGTTGGTGCTGGTCTTTCAGCGAGTTCAGGGCTGGTTACTTTCAGAGGCACTGGTGGGTTATGGAAGTCATATTCTCCAATTGATTTAGCAACTCCAGAAGCATTTCAAATAGATCCAGGTTTAGTATGGCAATTCTATAGCTCAAGACGTTATAATGCACTAAAGGCAAAGCCTAACAGGGGACATTTCGCATTGGCTGAACTGAGTAGGAGGAAAAACGACAAACTAATGACATTGACACAGAACGTTGATGGGTTATCAAATAGAGCAGGTCATGATCCAAAACATTTATTAGAATTACATGGAAGTTTGTTCACGTTGAAATGCACTGGATTCTTCTGTAATTATATTGAAGAGAATAACAAAGAGCATCCTTTAACTCAAGCATTATTGGCACCTGAAGAAATGAACGTTCTGAAAAACAAAGAAGATAGTGTTAATGAAGCTAAATTACAACAGAAGAAAAGAAAACTCGAAGAACCAATGGGACTCTCAGCGAAAGGACTAATATCATCAAATGATTCCTCAGCAACTTCATCACCAGAATTCAAACCAGTACAAACAATTCCAGAAAAGGATCTACCACACTGCCCCAAATGTAATGAATTACTAAGACCTGGTGTTGTTTGGTTTGGTGAGTCATTACCATTGAAAGTAATGGATACAGCAGATGAATTTCTCCAAAATAATAAGATAGATCTTGTTTTGGTCATAGGAACAAGTGGGACTGTTTGGCCAGCAATGGGTTACGTTGAAAGAGTACAAAGACAAGGTGGTAAAATTGCGGTTTTCAATACAGAAATAGACATGAAGAAGATAAAGAAAGAAGGAGGTTGGGGATTTATTGGTGACGCAGCTAAATGGTTACCAAATGCATTGGAACCAGTGATAGGAAGTGATTTCTTACCAAGAAATTGGAGAAGATTATAAGTGTGTGCCGTTTATACGATACTTTTTTAATAAAAGTGTAATGTATTTGAGTATATGATGGTAATGCAGATTATGAATTTTATTTCTTTGGTTTGGTCTTTTGTTTGATTGAGGCCACTCTTTGGAAAATTGGGATAGATATATCTTGTAATTCCTTTGATAGTTGTCTTAATATTGGGATAGTTATATCACCATTATTTTTCGCTATTTGGATGGAATCTTTAACTTCTTTCAGCTTCTCACTTAATTTATCAAAGTCTTTATCTTTTTTAACTAATTCCTCAAATGCTAAAATTGCATCTTCTGTGTCTTTTACAACCATTTCTGTATTTCTTGCACCTTCTAGTTTATTTTTTTTAATTGTATCACTTTCTTTATTTTCTTCACCTTCTTTAACCATTTTATTAATCTCATCTTCGGTTAAACCAGTGTTATTAATGATTGTGATTGAAGTCTCCTGACCCGATGTTTTCTCTTTGGCTGAAACGTTCATGATACCATCTGCATCAATATCAAAAGTCACGGCAACTTGTGGAGTACCTTTTGGTAATGGAGGAATACCACCTAATTTGAAATTACCAATTAATTTATTTTTATCAACAAAAGTTCTTTCACCTTGATAAACTCTGATCTCTATACCAGTTTGATTATCAACACCTGTTGAGAAAACTTCTGTTCTTTTAACAGGGACAACACTATTTCTTGGGATGATTGGTGAGAAAATACCACCATGAACTTCAATACCTAAACTCAAAGGAGCAACATCTAATAATAAGACATCTTTGATAGCACCACTCAAGACACCGCCTTGAATTGCAGCACCTAAAGCGACTGCTTCATCTGGGTTGATTGTGGTGATTGGCTTTTTGTTCAAAGCTTCTTCAACGGTTTTTCTGATCTTTGGCATTCTGGTCATACCACCAACTAAAATAACTTCATCAATGTCTTCTTTAGTTAAAGATGCATCTTTAAGTGCTTTTTGAATTGGCGGAATAGTTCTTTCAATTAGATGTTTTGACATCTCATCTAATTCATCTTCTGTAAGTTTGAAAGATATATGATGAGAATCTATTATAAATGGTAATTCAATTGTTGTTTCTTTAACATGAGATAAGGCAATTTTGGCCTTTTCAGCAGCTTCTCTAACTCTTTGAACTCTCTCTTTATCTTGAGATAAATCAATACCTGTTTTGGTTTTAAATTGATTCAAAATATGTTGAACTATTAAAATATCAAAATCCTCACCACCTAGATGAGTATCACCATTAGTGGCACAAACTTCAAAAACACCGTCTTCTATATCCAAGATTGAAATATCAAAAGTCCCACCACCCAAGTCATAAACAGCAACAATACCATCTTTTGTTTTATCTAAGCCATAAGCTAAAGCAGCAGCTGTTGGTTCATTAACCACTCTCAAAACGTTCAATCCAACAATCTTACCTGCATCTTTTGTGGCTTGTCTTTGTGCATCGTTGAAATAAGCAGGAACGGTGACAACTGTATTTTTAATAGTTTGATTTAAATGTGATTCTGCAATTCCTTTCATTTTTTGTAATATTATACCACTTATTTGAGGTGGCGAATACTCCTTATCAAAACTTTTCAACCATGCGTCACCATTGGAACTTTTTACAATCTTATATGGGACATGTTCCATATCGTATTTGATCTCATCATCATCAAACCTTCTACCTATTAATCTCTTTGTTGCATAAAACGTATTTTCAGTGTTCAATAGAGCTTGTCTTCTTGCAGCTGCACCAACAATGGTTTGTCCATCTTTAGTGAAAGCAACAATTGATGGTGTAGTTCTTGCACCTTCATCATTTTCAATGATTTTGGGTTCATCACCTTGCATTACTGCGACTGCGGAATTTGTGGTACCTAGATCAATTCCTATCACAGTGGCAAATTGAGGTTTAGTTTGGGTGGCTAAATTCCTTGACCATGTTGCTCTTGATAGTGGTTGTCTGATGTATCTCAACATGTTGTTATATGTGGTTGAAGCAATAATTAGTTAACGAAGATGTCAAATCAAGTCCGAGTTTTTATTCCTATTCCTACTACTATTCCTATAGTGGATTATGTCATCGAAATCAGTGTTCAGTTGTCGGTAGAATCGCCATCGTGTAGTTAAGAAGTGGTGAAGAAGGGACCATAGAGGGTGTTTGGGATTCTTATCTTCTCTTTGTTTCATGAAAATTAGGATAGTTTTATCTTTTCAAGTGTAGTCTAAGGAAGAATTTGAAGAAATAAAAAGTTTTATAAAACTAGACTGACTCAAGTTTGATTACGACTAGTTAAAATGCTATTATTCATTCTTATTATATGCTTTTGCATTTGGCCTCATGATAGGATTTCGATAGGAACAGATATCTATATTTCTCGATCACTATCACCAAAATTTTAGTTTATGATACCATCTTTGATTTGTATCTGACCCTGATTCCGGGTCAGAATACTCTGGGTTCGCATGACAAGCTCTCTCAAGTCTTTCCTCTGCTTCTTTCAACTGTTCTGTGATAAGAGTGTTAGTAATTGAATCTTTTGAATAATTTTTGAAGTTCCAACTTACGTTTTAATTCAGTTTCTCTTTCTTCATATATTAACGTCCACCATAACCAATGAAATGACAGGTATGCAGTTGACGCAATGATGAAAGTTAATAAAATAGGTCTTTTGAAATCAGATAATTTGGGTTTCTATTTGAAGGAATTAGTAAAAAAGTCCAATAAATTATAATAAGATGTTGAAGAATACATACAGAATCCACAATCTTTTGCTTTCTTTCAGCTTCTTCAATTTCTGCTATCTTCTCCCTTAACAAAACATTCAGTTTTTCGATCTCAGCTGAGTTATTGGGTCTCGTTGACGCTGATGACATGTACTTAATGAGAGTTGATCTTTGATTATGTCTGGGAGTGTGGAACACATTCTTGAGCATCACGTTCCTTCTTATCAAGTTTAACATTTGGGGGAGTGATTTGAGAAAGTGAAGAGTTTGGAACCGTCTTTCTTGATATGATAAAGGGGAATCTTTACGTTGAAGTTCTGATATTAAAAGGTAGTTGTGGTATGTGAAAGAGAGATGGATTTTATAAGTTCGGTCAACCTTTGAAAAAGATCTGTATAAACATGCACTAGCCCACGCATATATGTAGTCTTATGTCGGCAAAGGTACTCAAGTCTCACTTATTATGCATCTGTATGCAATAATCTGTTGTATTTAATGCATCTTGGGTGTACGGAATCAGTTAACCAGGCCATTTTTAATGATCTAAAGTGGCAACTTGGCCGAGTGGTTAAGGCGAAAGATTAGAAATCTTTTGGTATTTTACCGCGCAGGTTCGAGTCCTGCAGTTGTCGTTATAATTTTATTTTTTTTAATCTTCATCAATCAAGCCACAACATAAATTGCGAATACTAAATGACCTCAAATACTCTTGTAAAACTATAAAAGCAACTCCAACTAAATCACAGAATCATTCGAAAATAAGACGAAATTCTTCGTATTTTGTGACAAACTGTCGTTCCAGCAAAAAGAAATTCATCGCGAAATTCGAATTTACAAAAAATTTTCTCAGATTTAACCAGATTCACTACAAATCAGCATTTGGTAATTGAGCTAAACTCGTTTTGTTTGTTTTCCAAAAGCTCAATTTATCTCTATTTCACGTCACTCAAAAGATGCAAAGTCTACTGGATGATCCCACTTTTTACAGACTACTTCTGAACAACAATGAGTCTGTTATAAATGAAGAACAAAGTGTTATAAATAATAATGAAGCTAATAAAAATTTAGAATCTCAAGGCATAAATAATGAAGATTTTAGTTTCCTAAAGAAACTGGAATTCCCAACAATGACTGGATTCCAACCTTCAACAGTCACTGAAACCTCATATCAATCATCAATATTCTCAAATACCAATTATCAGAATACTCAGAATAACAATCGTGATGCTACTCTTATAGATAGTAAGGTTCATGATAGAATAAAGAATGGTTTGATTGATGCTACCCCAAGTGATGATTTCTATTCTAAGGAAATGAATATACAAATAAGCTCAGAGATAACAACAACTGCTACACCAATCTCCCAATCCAACTCATTAACGACAAATCCTACATCTAACGAAAGTGCAATGAATGAATTTCAAGCACAGTTTCCAGTTTATCAAGCATCAGAAAACTCTAAACAGTTTCATAAATTTTATACCTCATCAACTCCAAATAAAACAGATTCAATATCTTCATTAAATTCATCAAATAACTCTTCACTAACTTCATTTTCACAATTACCATCATCAAAATCTAAAATTACAAAACCTTCATTACCTTCGTCATCAACTATTCATATATGTCCATTCTGTCAACGTCAATTTAAAAACAAGCCATATCTAGCAAGACATTTAAAGAAACATGATACAGTTAAAGACTTTAAGTGTCCATTCTTTAATGAAAATGGTTCTAAATGTCATCATTTAAACGGTGAATTTTCGAGAAAAGATACATATAAAGCCCATTTGAAATCAATTCACTTCATTTATCCCGTAGGAGTTTTCAAGTCGGATCGAAATTCAAGTACTGGTAGATGTGCTGGTTGTTACAAAGAATTTTCAAGTAATAATGAGTGGTTATCAGGTCATATTGAAAGTGGTGAATGTCCAGCTTTATTGGAAAATAAACAAAAGGATCAAGATACCTCTAGTGAGTAACCTTGTTATTATCTTTTTTTGTGTGTTTTATTGTGGTTTTATATATTGTGTTTGCATTGAAGTGATCTGGTATGATCTAACTTCTAATCTTTTGTCCTATTATTATATTTTGGAAAGGAGGGAAAAAAAAGTATATAGTAAATTTGCTTTTCTATGGTTTAAGGTTCATGTTTTGTATTATATGTAATTGGTTTAAAATGAAACTTTGTTAATTTAAAACGTAAATTTATTTATCTCGTACAATGTGGTTTATAAAAACAATAATCTATTAAACCAAAAGTGTTATATCAAACTAATATACAGAAAAAAATGAGACTCTTAATTATCTCCATAAAAACAAGATGGCTTTATGATATATATATAGATAATAGAAAAAAACAAATGCTATCAATTGATTGATTATAGGAATTAAAAATTTTAGAAAGCAGTACGACTTTGCTTTTTATGTTTTCTTTTCCATAAATGATGTCTACTAGCTCTGTTACCACTAGTTGAAGCCTTCTTTTTATCTTGATCCATTTCTCTATCTTTGTCTTCTTTATCTTCTTCCTTAATTTCTCTACCTTCTTCGACAGCCTTCAATCTTGCTTGTTCCTTTTGTTTAGCTAGATTATGTTCAGCTCTTTCTTGTAATCTTTTGGTTCTTTCATCAACAGCATGTTGGAACTCCTTCACTCTTTTGATAGATTTAGCTCTTAATTTAGATTTTGAACGTAATGAATGAGCCATCTTATGAATATTAAGTCCTATTGATTCAGTGCTCTTTATTAAAGCTCATCTCTCTTTACTCAAATTAAATTTTTATAAAAAAAAACTTTCATTGAACCAGAAGAAAATGGCAGTACATGAGATGACACAGTAAGCCCCTAGTATCTCTCAGTCACATGTTTGTGAACTAGGGCTCTGTGATCATCAACTAACACATCCACACACCACACACGAAAGTCACAAACATTCTGGAAAAACAAGATTACGTAACAATTTTTCATCCACTCAAAATTCGCGAAACTCACAACAAAAGCTCCCCAAATTCTGAAATTCAGTGTGGAATTCTCGGTTTGCGCAGCACAAAACTAACAAACTTTTTTTCATTAAAGAAAAAAAAGGATTTTTTATTCAATCATATTCTAGTCAAAGTATCAAAAACAATAGGTAAAAATGTAAGTGAGAATACTAGGTATCATAAGGTTAAGAAGGAAGAACAGTGGCATTGCAATGTAGTAATTTATCAATATCAAAGAGTTTCCCACATCTAATCAGATAGTTTCATCCATTTAATAATTAGTGTTTTATTTAATTCAATTTGATTTAGTTAATTTTAATATACTGGAATCAAGAACTAGGATATTCAACTGATATGATTAATGAAATACATTCAATATAGACACAAGAGTATACTGAATCTGGTACTGTAAATTCAATTATTTGACAGTCAAAGCAATAATTCTTATTCATCAACAACCTACATTCAATCAATTAAGTGTTTTACATCATTCAAGTCACAAAAGTCATAAGATAACATACATTCATTTCCATAAAGTTCATTGTTTTCTTTACCCATAGAATACTATACAGTTCTCAATCAAGAAATAAGATACTAACATATCTCAACAGGGCTAACCTTAGATCTCAAAAAAGACTTGCTGCATCTGTTGTCGGTGTTGGTAAAAGAAAAATTTGGTTAGATCCAAATGAAACCTCTGAAATTGCTCAAGCTAACTCTAGAAATGCTATCAGAAAATTATACAAAAATGGTGTCATTGTCGCTAAACCAGTTCGTGTCCACTCCAGATCAAGAGCTAGAGCTTTAGCTGAATCTAAAAGAGCTGGTCGTCACGGTGGTTACGGTAAAAGAAAAGGTACCAGAGAAGCCCGTATGCCATCTCAAGTTATCTGGATCAGAAGATTAAGAGTTTTAAGAAGATTGTTATCTAAATACAGAGATGCTGGTAAAATTGACAAACATTTATACCACCGTTTATACTTATCTGCTAAAGGTAATGCTTTCAAACACAAACGTGCCTTAGTTGAACACATCATTGCTGCTAAAGCTGAAGCTTCCCGTGAAAAAGCCTTACAAGATGAAGCTGAAGCTAGAAGATCTAAAAACAGAGCTTCAAGAGAAAGAAGAGCTGCTAGAATCGCTGAAAAGAAAGATGCTTTATTCAAAGAAGATGCTTAAATCTTTTGTTAACGGAGTATATTCATTAGCAAATTCATTTATCTACTTTTATATATAAAAAAAATAATTCTGTCTTAATATCATGGGTTTTGGTATAACTTTCAAAATGTAGTCAAGAAAGAATCTCTAAACTTATTCTTATCGTCATAACTGTCTCTATCAGAATACTGTGATGATAGTATTACAAGACAAGAAAGTTTTAAACAGTTATAAATCAATTCAGTTCTATAGGCTTAGTACCGAATGATATAGTAATGAATACGATCTACTAAATAGTACAGTTTGAAATAGCTAAATACATTGAGCATCTAATGCAATAAATCACTATACACTAGCCATCAATTGTATAATATGTTTATCATCATTATTAGATCTGGTTATAACTCAAGATTGTCAATTGAGTTGGAAAATAGAAGAAGATCAAAAGAACTATGTGTTATAAGTTGAGAATATAATTAAAGTGGCTCATGAGAAATAGGTTTTCAGATTGTATAGATTATAAAACTAAAAACATTATATTTGATAATCTTGCAAGAACTTGAACTTGATAGTAGATACTTACACCTTACACCAAAAAAAAATTGTTCCAAAATATCACTCTTTTAGATACAATACATCATATCCATGTAATATCAGTATCATCATGTTTAAAGTAGACGACGTAAGTCGTAAGTCCCGATTCTCTAGTGCTCTGTCTATAGATGTTTATACAAAATATTTAGGACTTTATAACAGCTATTAGATCTAGAGTAATAAATAAATATTGATTAAATTACTTGCAGATATTTAGCTGGCATGCGCAGGCGCCGGCGCAATTCGCGAAAATTTACAGATCATTATTATTTTAACTTTAAAAAATTGAAAAATAATCAAACTCAAGACTTTTTTGAAAAAAATTGTTTCAAAACCGGCGGTGATTCTTAAAACGATCTTTTACAATATATAGGCAAAATTAGTGTAGGTCATTTATTGACTCAGAGAGTTATAATGACTATTGTTTTATCTTTAAAGTGACACATAGGCCAAATTAATTTTTCATTTTTTCGTTTTCTTCGCGATCTAGTGACATTTCTGATCTCATAAAGTTGAGATTATCTTGAGCTTATAAACTAACCAATACATAGGATAAATACGCCTTTTCACTCCAGTATACTCTAGAATGTACAAATCAATTCTAATGAATTGAAGTTTTCAAAATCGAAAATTAGCTTAGTTAAAGTTCAAAATTATATAGCGAAACTAGATCTACCTAAAATTAAAATATCTTCATGAATCCTTGAATTGTCGATTTATAGAGTCAATGCGTATGATTCTAACTTATGACATCCACATGTGATTTGTGAATTGTGATTATTGGTATAACGTCAAAACTGGATGATTTTATTATTTAAAAGTATTTCTGATTTTCCAAATTTCTGGATAATATTATAGAACAGAGATATTAAAGACATGATGCTAGTGTCCTTGTAAATATGGATTGTCGCATTATTGATATCCCGTTATACATGATATTCGAATCGTCAAATCATGGTCACTTTTTTTTTTATATACTAATAAGCCCCGGTTAGTTGGTACACCAGTCTACATGAATCACATAAGATACAATTTTGGGTTTTCGTGAAAATGATAATAGAGAATAAATGAGTATAGCTCTAGAGTCTATATGGACATTGGATATGGATTCAGTTCTATGGACAATAAATGTCTTGAAAAGGTTCTGTTCTGTTTCTAAATTGATAGGACAAATTCTATATGTAGAAGGAATGTATTATCAAGATACTACAATAAAATGATTGAATAATCTATATGTTTAAAGTACATGATAATTAACTGGATTGATAGACTTGCTGGAAATTGACTGATGGGATGAATAATTAAACTGAAAATGAAACTGATGGAATAACTAAATAATAAAGGCAAAAACATTACATATAATAAAAAGGGGTATCATCATTAGGTAAGGACCAATGTTTAAAGTTTACAAGATAAACGACTCAAACGCTCTCTGGTGAAAATGTTTTTATAGTCTTGAACTGATTATTGAACGTTTTGCTAAACATCATGATTGGAAACGGGAATGTTGGAATTCTTAATAGTGCAAAAAAGGTCATTATTTTGATCATTAAGGAATGTTTCTTTTATAAAAACATTGTGTGTGTGGATTAGTAAGGTAAGGGCAATTTGTTGAGGTATCACTCATTTTATGAAACACATAAGAAATGGTGAAACTTCTCACCAATTATTGAAAACGACTTCATCATTATTAGTGTAATCTTGTGGTTGGATACCATCACTGATATGCTGTTGTTGATGCTCTAACTTGATACCATTCATTGCATTTGCAGAATATAAAGGAGTCAGAACATTTCTAGGAAAATTGGGATACTTGTTAATGTTGTCACCAATATAACTTTCTGCAGTCATTGTTGAAGTTGCAGTTCCAGGAAACCCAGTTGGTAGTTGTTGATATCCATTGAATGTATGAAGATGTTGTTGTAACTGTTGCTGATGTGGTAAACTCCAAAGTGTGGTGTTTGGTTCGCTGTTATTTCTTGATGGACATGGAATTGATTGTGGTTGGATGTCATGATTCATTTCAAAGATTGGGGCAGGTTGATCGTTAAATTCATTAGAGGCATGATGAATCAGTTGAGGTGGTTGAGATAATGGAACTATGTTATCCATCATTGGATTTTGATAAGTATCGACTTGATGATGAGGAAGATGTTGTTGGTGACGTTGATGTTGTTCTTGGAGATGTTGAAGATGTTGTTGTTGAGTTTGTTCATGTTGTAGATGTGTTTCTTGTGAAAATTTGGAAATATTGGCTTCTAAAAGATTGTTTTCTAATTTGACTGAAACTTCATTACTTTCAGTTTTGACATTAGGTAAATATAATCTTCTTGATGAAGTTTCAGGTTCTCCATTGTTTCTAGTAAATTCCCATAATATGATACCTCTGATATCTTCTTTATTGAACCCATTTCTTGACCTTTTCTTATTGAAAATAACTTGTTTCATTGTGACAGCTTTAATTGCGATAGTCTTTTGAGCTTCAGATTTATCTTTCGTATCATTCACGTTATTTTCCATTGTGTTGAAGAAGGCTCCCCAGAAAGTTTTTGCAAACTGCATTTGTAGTGTCAAACTCTTAAAACCGTTTAATGCTGATTTGGATTTTTTGATAACATTTAGGTCTTCAACAATCTTAATAACTTCACTACCATAAGAATAAATGGTAGTCATACAACTAAAATCATCAACTTCAACAGGAGTATTTTTCATCTCAACATGTAGAATAGTTTCATGATGACCTTCTAATTTTTTGCTTGAACTAGGTAATTTTAAATTAACTAAATTATGTAAAATTGGAATATTTTCATCTTGATTGTTACATTTTGTATAATCAATCATAAAATCATGTAAATTTGGAAATCTGTTTTCAATTTTAGCATCAGGTTTTAGTCTTAAAGGTTTTTCAGTTTTAAGATTTGAGAATTTTGTATAAATATGTGAATTTGATGGGGTTTCAAAATCAGTACACGAAATTTCAAATTTTTTCAATGAAAACTCAGTTTCTCTGAAATTCAGAATTTTAGAATCTTTTCTTTTGTTTTCTGATGTTGAGTTTTCAAATTGTTTACTGCCAGGTGAAGCTGAATTTGGATCAGGAATTGTTGTTGATAAAACATTACTACCAATTGATTTTTTGAATGAAATTTCGCTGAAGATTTCATCAAATAAAGCTTGCGAGGAAGGATCAGATGGACCATTATTGATTAGTTCAACTAGATCTTTTCTTTTTCTTAAGTTTTTAATTACTTGAATATGACTTGAAACCTGTTTTCTTGTTCTAGTTTTACCTGTCTTTTGTTGAATGTAGTCTGAAATTAGTTCATTTCTACCACATGATTTACCACTAATTTTGATTTTAGTCAGTCCGTTCTTAGGTATGATTCTCAGAGCTTCTTCAAACGCGTTTTCAGTTTCTTCATTCCAAACATTCCTGTCATCATTTAAAGAAGGGTTTGAATTTTCAATTACATTCATATTCTCTTTGTCAAATGAAGCAGAAGGGGGCGGTATTAATCTTTCTGTTTCATATTCTATTTCATCTCCATTTTCAGATTTTCTTTTTTTCTTTTTGTTTTCATGAAATTGATAAATTTGTTGACCATTGTCACCAATACTTATATCCACAATCATTGGGGCATTTTTGGTACGTTTTAACTGGCTTGACATTGTGAACTGTTCTTCCTCCTCTTCAGCTTCAGTTGTCGGTTGTACAGCAAGTGACACCATGGTTTCGGAAGTATATCAACACTTTGACAGAATCAATAGGAAAAAATGGTACAGAGTTGTCAATAAAATTGGTCCTCTTCACTTGAAGTTTCAAAAAAAATGTTGGTTCTTTTCTTTTTTTAAAAAAGTTAAAAATAGCGTTGAATTAACGTGTTTTACAGTAGAATGATATTAAAAGAGTGGTAGATGAAAGAATGGCTAATCAGTTGGGATTGGAAATCTAATGAATTTGTAGCTTCCTATCTTTCAACTTTTGTTCATTATTGATTAATATCGGGGATTTTAAGTTATTTATAAGAAATGAAAATAAAGAAACTGAATTTTAAGTACGCCAACGTCAGAGAATGCACATATATGCATGATTACCAAGCGAAGATCAGATTAAAAGCGCGACTGGATTATTTTTACAAATTTTGTTTTAAGTTTGTATGGGAAGGCGATTTGTTGTATCATGAATATTATACTGTTTCCAGATATAGGACAGCCTATATGACATAGATCCAACAAGCTTAGAACATTGACGTCGACGTTATGATATTGAAATTCCCAAACTCTAGTTCTAGATCTAGCCATCAGTAGTTTCCCCTGAGCTTATCATGCATCTGCATATGCAACAATATGCATAGGACTTATAACAATAATTTTTTTTATATATATAGTCAGTGCATTTTCCAACATAAAGTGATGAGTTGATTCTTGCGCGAGATCAGAGATTTATTATTCATGAGATTCTCCGAAACCAAATACTGGTTGTAACTTGTCAGTTTAATAGAAACGTGTTTTCTTCCCATTCATGATTAATGAAATCATCAAGATCCAATAGATATAATCTAAGACTCAAATCGGCCACAAGAGCTAAGGAATATCAAGAGATTTGAGACGAAATTGAATTAGTTGTAAAACTTATACCATACAATCCAGTTCAATAAGCTTTTAAATGATTATGTCAAAGTCAGCATGGTGACGAGTTGAAAAATGACATAGCATTAAGTTTCAAGTGATAAGTGAATTAATAGAATTGAATCCCTTTATAGAGATCGTTAATCCTGTTAAGACTGTTCGGTTATGTCTAGTTGCTTGATGAAATAACTAGCAACTGAGAATCTAAAGTATTCAATTTGATTCTTATGAGTACTGATTCGTGAATAGTGAGGACAAGATACAAATTGAAAAGCCAATCAAGTTAAAACCCCGAGAAAATTATTTTGATATCTATATAATTGTTCTGTTCAGGTATGATGGTACTCTGTTTACTTGAAGAAACATGGGTGATACTTTTACAAGTTGGGGAAAACTTGTATAAGCTTATAAGCCATGTGATAGATTCAAGTTTCATTTTAGAATTAAATTTATGTGTTTTTTTTTGTGTTTCAGATTTGTTAAATTACCTAAAATGGATTTAGTAAAACACATATGAAACAAAACATTAAAGTGTTGTAGGTATGATGACTGAATCTTGATCTTCAAGCAATTTGATATAAAGATCTATCACAATTCGTACAAGATCTATAATTAATCCGTTCTGTTCATTGAAAGTTAGATTACATCAATGATAGTATTTATGAGCATTGAGTTACGTATGGTCTCCTCAAATGAACTATTAGGTTTTTCTAATTTTTTTTCCTATATGTAACAAAATGCATTTCAAAATAAACGGATCAATTAATTTGAAGCTATAGGAGCAAATGGTATCATGGGTCTGGAGTCTGGACTCTTGAGTACATCACTCATAGAACAAAATAAAAAAGAGTAAACACTTACAAGCTATAGTATCCGTAAGCTCAAGTTGACCATGATATGTGCTCAGCCACACAGTATATAAGTGACATTTCACAACAACTCAAAACTGACAAGTGAGTCAAGACGAGGCTGTAAATTGTAATGCAGTCAAATATATTGAAGCTTGACACCATGATTCGGATTTAGTGGTAAATCTTAATAGCTTTATCAATAAATTCACATTTTTTTCCAAAATAATTATCACAAAACACAAATTCTGGATTCATAGATTAATTAAGAAAATCGAAATATATCAACTTCTATTATACTTCTACAAGTTGTTCTATTTAATGTTATTTTTATTTAATAATGTACAAATTAATTTTAATGTTTAAGAATTTATTTATTCTTCATCAGAGTTTAAATATTGAGAATAATCTTCAGCAGAAGCAAAAGTTGGTAAATCTTTAAATCTTGCCTTTCTTGCCTTTTTAGTTTCTTTAGTTTCACGTTCTTTTAGAGAACGTTTCTTTGATTTAGGTGTTTCAACAACTTCAATGTCTTCGGCTTCTTCAGAATCTATTTCATCTTCAGAGTCACCTTTGAATAGTTCAGCTTCTTCATCTTCACTTTCTGAGAATCCTTCAAATTTACCAGCTTCATTATTAGCAAAATCTTCTTCGTCAAATTCTTGTTCTTCTTCTGGAATTTCTTCGTCTTGACCTTCAACTTCTTCATCATCAACATCCTCATCATGAGAATTATCACTTCCATCAGATTCATCTTGGAATTTACTTTGATCATCTGACTCTTCTTCAACATCTGATTCATCACCAGCGGCTTCTAATAAAGCTTTAGCATCTTCATCATTGATTTCATCCTCATTATCATCATCATCATCATCAGAGAAATCAGCAGCTTCTAGGTCACTGACATCATCTAAATCTTCAGCATCTTCATCTTCAATATCTGGTCTTGATTTAACAACTGCTTCCCAGACTTCATCTTCATCTAATTCTGGTTCTTCATCAAAATCAACAGGTTCAACGTTTTGATTTTTACGAGATGGAGCACCTTCTTTCGATGAAAAATATTGATGAAAGAATTTTTCATCAGGTTTAATATCTTCAATTCTTCTATTGAACCAATCTTGAGTATTAACAGGGATTTCAGAATATGCAACATTACTTGCTCTAACTAATAATGAACCAGTATGAGCACCACCTAAAGGTTGCATGATTGAAGAACCTTTTGTAGTTTGATTTTGTTTAGCATTTCTATAGACGAATTTATCCAAGAAATGACTTAAAGTGAATAAACCTAAATCTGGTTTAATTTGTTTTGAATTATTTAAGAAACTTTCAGCATAAGTTTGCACAGTTGGATGATAATGGTTTAAGAATTCATTTATTTCCCAAATTGATGAGTTCCCAGCATTTGCGAATTTTGGATCTCTTTTACGACCATCATAAAGTTTGGAATTTTTATTCAAAGTTTCATCTTCATTATCTTGATAGTCAATTGGAGTATTTAATGATAAATTTTCGATTTCTGGGATTGCTTTTTTCAATTCCATTAATAAATAAAACATACCTGTAACAGACCCAATATTTAGCCAATTTGAACAAATTTGAATGATTCTTTTAACAAATGCTAAGATTCTTTCAATGTTTGAATCTTGTTTCAATGATTTGAATAATAAATTTAAATAAATCCCTTGTTTTGACGATGTTGCTAATCTTGTATCTAATAAAGATTCATATAAAGTTCTATAATATCTATCATTATCTAAATTTTGAGTTTGAATGATTTGATGAATTAATACTAAAGATTGAACAGAAGTGTTAAAATTAGCAGAATGAGTGATTTTGAATAAAGTTTCTAAATGATTTGAAAAAACTTCAGATGGTAAATTTGAATAAGGGAAAGCACGATTTAAACCTGTTAATAAAGCAGAGAATAATTTTGAATTTTTTTCATCAATCATTTCAATTTCAGTTTTATCATTTTTAATTGATTTACCACCATTTTTACCCTTTTTAGTAGTTTTATTTCTACCATATTTAACGTTTGAATTTTTTTTAACATCTTCATCAACGTTATTTGGATCTGATTCAATCAATAATTTTTCAAATAATGCGAAATAAGTTTTAACTAATTCATTTGAAATATCTTCTTCACGTCTTGTTAAAATGGTTTGATTTAAAGTTAAGATTGAATAATAATGAGTATGATAATCTGTATTTTTTTTAAAAGCAGTATCAATGACACTATCGATGATAATTTTTTTCATATTTGGATGAGCTTGTTCTAATTGTAAAATTTGGAATGAAGTTTTAGCAGTGACTTTATTATCGATATCACCTAATTTATTTACACCTAATCTTAATAGATTAACTTCTTGTTCAGGTTTTGATTTTAATAGATCAAAGATATGAGTTAATACGCTCATTCTAACGTGAATGATTGGATCATGGCATAATTTTTCTAAAACTTGAATGATTTTAAAATAAGTTGTTTTCAAATAATCTTCGAAATAAAAAATTGCTAAATCTTTTTTAGAGATTGATAAAGTTAATGGTTGGTTTTTGAAAAATTTTAGTTTTCTATCTGGTAATAAACCATTCATTAATAAATCCTTTAATGCATTGATTGATTGTAATGAAGAATTTCTTGATTTTTTATTAGTGAAACCAATTAAAGTTTCAATTGATTTTATGTTATGAATTGGTGCTTCTTGGATTAATAAAGTTAAAGCGGAAATTTTATCAGCTAAAGTACCACCTGTTAGAATTTGAGACAAGAACTTTCTTTGTGATGAAGATTTAGTAAATTCGGTTAGATATGCTTTATTATCTTCTTCTAGTGCTATTTTACCCTTTTCGTATAACTGATTTATTTGATCGGTTGATAAGTTTGCATTTTTAGTGAATTCAATGGTGATATCGTACCAATTTAATTGTGGTTGAATTAATAGATTTGAAGTGTTTAGAATTGAACTTGCTGAAACTTTTTCATGAATTGGTTTTTCAGATTCTTTTGGAGATTCTTTTGATTTTGTAGGTTTTGGTTCAGATTTTATTTCTTCTTTTTCTTCTTCTTCTTCAATATCATCTTGTTCTTGTTCTTGTTCCTGTTCTTGTTCCTGTTCCTGTTCTTGTTCCTGTTCTTCATCTTCATCTTCTTCAACTAATTCAGGAACATCTTCATCATCTTCATCTTCTAATTGAATTTCACCAGCTTTCAAACCAATGTCATTCATAAATTTAGACAAGTCATCTTTAAAACCATCTTCTAAATTCACTTCATCATCATTAAATTCTTGTTCACTTCCATCATCATCTTCGATGTTTTCAATCAATTTCAAATCAGCTTCAGATGCACCTAATTCCAATGCTTCTTTTCTAATCTCGTCATCGATATTTGATGATTTTAATTGAACTTTATCATTCGGGGATCCTTTAGATTCATTTTTTGAGTATTTCTTATCATTAACTTTAAACGAATTCTTAGATTTTCTATCTTTATGATCTTTGAAATTTGTATTACTATTATTAATTTTCTTAAAATCCTTTTCAGATTTATTCTTTAAATTAGATTGGGCTTTATTGATATTATCCTGTTTGATTTCTTGTTTCTTCTTCTGTTTCTGTTCGTTTTTCTTCACACCTGATTGAAGTTTGCTGGCCACCTTATCCTTTAAACCACTAAGGTTCAATTTTAAACCGTCCATCGAAGTAGAGTAATGAAGTGTGTTTGTTGATGTTTACTTGTAAAGAAATGTAAAGTAAAAAAAAAAAATTTTTAAAACTCATCGCGGCGTGCACATACCGAGAAGCTATTACAATCACACTACACTACTAATAAATTTAATGCAAACCGTTTATTTACAAAATGCTACATAACCTCATTTGTTTGATGAATGGAAAGGCAGGTTGTAATATATCTAGATGGCATATTTCTTAGTCCATTCTTTAGCGTTTTTATTGTATAATTCTTGATTAGTTTTATAAATATGTGCAATTTCAGGTACTAGAGGATCATCCGGATTAGCGTCTGTCAATAAAGAACAAATTGATAATAATACTTTAGATATGGTTAATGCCGGGGACCACTGGTCTTTTAAGATGTCCAAACAGATGTTTCCGCTTGAGTTGATATTTGGATGGTAAATTTTTGTAGTGAATTGAATTTTTGGAGGTTTGAATGGATAATCAGTTGGGAAATGGATAGATAAGAAGAAGACACCACCAGCGTATGGGGAGTCTGCGGGACCCATGATGGATGCTTGCCAGTGGAAAAGGTCGTCGTCAACTGGACCTGCTGAGCATGAAGATGGGGGATCTCTGTGAATAGTTAGTATCAGGGGGAGTTGTTATTGATAATTAGAGTGTGTGTGTTTGTCAATGATCGAATGGATAATGTTGGCTTTCTACTCATGATGTGGTGATATGAGTGGAGGGAGTAGGGGATAACCTTTGATCAGAGTGTACTCCACTGGTTGATACAAATAATATGGTCCTTCTATGACAAAATGAGTTTCAAAACAAAGTGGCGACAATCTCGACAAACGACAACAAACAAACAACAAACGGGAAAAACAAAGAGCAACAACTGGAAAAACCCACATTCCACCAACACACAAACACACACAGAGCAAACCACTTTCCACTAGTCAAACTCACCTTCCTAAATCATTTAATTCTTTTCCAATTCTCTTTCTCGACATTTTTAAATCTGAACTTTTCAACTTCTTTTTGAGCTTTTTTTCCAGCAGAAATTTTTGGAATTTTTTTTTTGTTTTTTTTTTCTTTTGAAGGAAAAAAAAATTTGAATTTGAATTCCGAGGAAGAAAAGTGAAATTGGCGAAAAGAAACCGAAAAATGGCGAAAAAGGTTCAAACTCCGTAAAAGTTTCCACAGTTAAAGGAAGCAATTCCCAGATGGAGTAATTCGCAGTTCCATTTCGGGGAATGTCCTGTTTTGTTCTTATAAGAAGAGAAAAGAAAAGACAAAATTTCATTCAATTTAATTAGATTAAAATACTCTTTCCAGTATAAATAATTCCCACACTTCCAACTCTCATTCAACAATGTCAGACAACATTTACTCGTTTGGTGAAACTGAGGCTCTTCTAGAGACGTTATCAGCCTCATCAATCTCCCCTTTCGAAATGAATAGTACCACTTCAACAAAGTCCTCTTACTATTCAGATAGTCCAAACGAAAATTTTTTAGATAATTGGAATAAATTCGATGACACTGGTTTCAATTTGAATAGCAACTCTCAAGACAACGAACAACAGTATCTACCTTCCAACGAATTACAAGGGTTTTCTCCAGATAATTCTTCAAACGATGGAATACTGTCTCCTCTTTTATTCCAAAACTCCATCAAACAAGAACCACTTGCAAGTGTTGACAATATCAATAACGATTTTACTCAAATAAAGAAAGAGGAAGAAGAAGAAGAAGAAGAAGAGGAAGATGCAAATGGGTTAGCCGGTTTATCCTCTCCAAATAGTGATGATAACTCAGATATTAAATTGAAAAATTCAAGAAATATAAAGAATAAAATTACAAAACCAAAGAAAGATAGATCAAGTCATACAATTATCGAAAAAAAATATAGAACAAATATTAATACCAAAATTTCAGATTTAAGAAATGCCGTTCCTTCTTTAAGAGTTGCATCAGGGGATTCTGAAATTAATATCGATGATCTAGATGGATTATCTCCCCCTTCCAAAATTAATAAAGCAACCATCTTCACTAAGGCAACTGAATATATCAAACATTTAGAATCTAAAAATAAATCCCTAATTGATGAAAATCAACAGTTGAAACAATTATTATCTTCTTATAACCTTCAAAATACTCAACCAAATTTCCAATTCACAAGACAACAACCAGTTCAAACCCAACAATCTCAACCAAGGGCACAATTATCTCAATTCCAACCAGCCACCGATTTTAACGGTAATCCTATCAATATGGTTGGTCAAGCTCAACCTAATTATCAAGTTGGTTTACCTGGTAAATTGATCATTGGTGGGTTATCCGTCATGGCTGGCCAATCAATGTTTAATGGTAATGGGAATACTTATGATCAATATGGATTAAGTGCCTTCCCAATTTTTTCAAATCCAAGTTTTACCATTTTTTGTAAAATTGTTAAAATTTTAATCTGTTTTAGTTCTTTAATCTATTTTTTCAATTCAAATTTATTCATTAAAGATATAAATGAAAAGAAGCAAAACCAAATCAATGATTTAAATAATTTAAAATGGTATGAATTAATTAAACAGTTGATTTTCATTCATACTGGAGATTTGAAAAAAATTAAAATATCTGAATCAGATTCATTAAATTTAATCAATAAAACTTTACTAAACTCAGAGAATAATCAATCTTTATCAATTTCAAATCATATTTATCTATTATTGAAATTACATACTTATGAATCAAATTTTGAAATTTCATTTGGTAAAATAATTTTATCAAAATTATTATTATCTTATTCTCAATTATTTCAAAACATTTTTTTCATAAATTCAAAATTAAATGATATAATCAATGAAAATATCATTGAAATTGTTAAACATCAAAAGATTAATCAACCAAACATAAGATATTTCTTCAAAGAATTTACAAATAAATCATCTTCTTTACATCATTCTGAATCTTTTAAAAGATTATTGAATTATTCATTAAATTTGAAATTAGATTTAAATTGTCTGAAAGGTATTAATGATAAAGGTTACCAAATGATCCTAAGAGATGATTTGATTTTAAATGATTATAAATCGTTATTGATTAGTTTTAGAGCAAATGAATTATTCGCTGATGTTTTATTGGATTACACTAATTTAACTTTCAACGCTAAATTGACAAAAGATTTATCAAATGATGAATTAACTGAATTGAAAACTGAAATTTGGAATAAATTGAACTATTGTGAACATTTATCTCCTAAAAATTCAGTCATTGATATCAGAATTGAATTGTTTAAATCCATTTGTAATGAAAAATATTTAGATGCTGTTTTAAAATTGATTAATGATGAAACTGAAGTTGTTGAAGAATTGAAGAATGAAATATATAGTGATTTTGAAGATGATGATGATGAAGAAGAAGATGAAATTGAAAAAAAAAATCCACAATTGAATGAAATATCAAGAAAAGTCACACCACAATTTAAAAAAATTTTATCACAAGATTTATTTAATTCTTTAGTTTGTGCGACTGTTTTAAAATCAATCAATTTGAAAAATGAAGATGAAGTTCTAAAATTATTAAAACATTTAAAATTCAATAAAGATGAAATTTCAATACTTTCATTCATATCAATGTTTAAAATCGTGGAAAAATTTCCCAAAGAATGGATCCAAGAAACGAATCAATCAAGAGAAAAATTTCAACAAATTTTAAATCAAATCACAATTCATCTAAGATTATGGATAAGTGATTCAAATAACGTTAACTGTAAAGATTTAGAAGATGAAGGAATTGAATTCAAAAGAGAAATCAGTGATAAATTAGTTGAAATCTCTAAAAGTATCAATGAATATTGATAAAATTCCTATTCTAATCATCATATTTATTATTCTTGTTATTTATTATTTATACATTCGTTCAAAGTGGTGATGAAAACTATTACTATACTGCATATATACACTGGTTTTAGAGTTTAAGAGGGTACATTTCGGTGTTTCATTATTACTCGTGTTTTTAGATATTCGGTTCTTTGTGTTTTGTTGTTAATCAGTTTTTTGGTTTAAATTGAATTACTTTTTTTATTCACGTTATTAAATACGAGAGGGTTTGATTAGAGGATGTGGTGTATTTTGCAACTGATCATTACACTTTTATTGTTTTTTTTTTTTATTTATTATTATTATATTATTATTATTATGACTATTGAATATTCTTATTGCGTTATGTTTTTGTTTTTTTGTTTATATGGACTGATTTGAAATAGGAAAGAATTTTCAAATTTGGAACTGTTGAATGTAGTTTTAAACATCACGAAAATGCACCTGTATAATCTTCATAAGTTTTGTCCACTGAAAATTATCAACATCTGGTTCCATTATAAGTTACAAAATGTCATACAGACATGAAAAACCATTTAATTAAAATGTAAGAGAGATATACTAAATTATAACTCATCATGATTTAATATATCAACTTCAACTTCAACTTCATTATTAATCTCATCATGAATATGTTCATTTATGATTTCTTCTCTAAGATCTCCTTCATCTTCTTTAAATTCTTCATCTTTCACAATTTTTTCATTTAATATTTCTTCATCATACTCAAATTCTTCTTCATCACCATCAGGCACATCTATAGATATTTCTTCAATTTCACCTTCCAATCCTTGAGATTTTCTTTCCTTGATTTCCCTTTGATATTCCTCAAGGGTGCTTAAATAAATTGCACTATTTTTATCAAATTTAACATATTCTATACTTTCTAGATCCACCAACACACCAGCTGAATTTTTACCAACATCAACAACAGGATTCTTGAAAATAGTTAAATGAACAGTTGATAAATAATTACCATAAGAATTGAATATATTTGTTTTAATGTTCATTATTTTATTCAATAATACAATATGTTGAATTAATTCATCGTTTGATTTGATTTGATTTGAACTCAATTTAGACATCAAATCAAATACCGATCTAATTAATCTATCTCCTAAATTTTCTATATTTGGATCACTGTTAATCACGATGAATTCATCTTTAGATTCAGCAAGGAATAAACCTGGTGCAAATTTAAGTAATTTTGAATAATCCATTAAATTAACATCTTCAATAACATTCTCATCAATTTCTTCAACGTCAGGGATGATTCTATAACAGTTCAATGGATTAATCTGATTGAATTTTTTGAAGAATTCAAATTCACATAGTTCAGGAATATTAATCTCTCCAATGTACCTACATGTAGTAAGTTCTCTTACACCCAACAATTCAACTTTATTTGATTCTTCAGAACAAACGTATCGTAAATCCACTGATCTTGAATCATCAATCAAATCACAATACATACCGTTAGATATGGTGTTGGTGACACTGTTTGAATCTTCATCAATTGATAAATCTGTGGTTATGGATTTACCTAGTGTGTAGTTTAAAACTCCTAATTGACTTGATGGAATGTGATATTGGGTAATTGATGGAATCGATGGGTTGAATTGGTATGACCAGAATCTATAATGATCAATGTATGTTAATTTATTGATGTTTGATAACGAATTTTGAACTATTGTAAAGATTTTATGTGAATCAGTTTCATTTATCGTTATCTTTGGTTCTATTTCGTTCAGTCTGGGGATTTCACAAATATATTTGTGATTCAAATCATGAAGGTACTCATATGTTTGATTATCATTGATCACTGATGATATTTGAGATTCTGATATTGGTGAATAGTGGATGGAGTACTGAAGTACGTCATTAGTATGTATGTACTTTTGGTGATAAAACCGTTGGTGATACTTACCTTTGGAGATGAGAATATGTCATCTTGTATACTGAACTTAGCAGAGACTAGCACCAAGGAGCTGAATAGAAGGTTCAATTCAAATTTCATTTGTCTCGTACTTAAGTCCTATATAGATCGATCAATCAATTGGAAGAAAAAAAGAATGGGAAACACTAAAAATATTAGATAACCCTTAAAACATGAATTATATCCAACTAATTCTCAGTTTGTGTCTTCTTTTCACACTCTCAGGGGCATCTAATGCAGCAATTGAACTTTATGCCCAAAAAATCGACGATTCTACTCAAATTCCTCTGGGAATGGTCCAATTTAACAACTCATCAGCACAATTTGAAGAAGCTGAGGTGCCATTCGAAGATGGTTTATACTGTGTCGGTGCTACGATCCAAGGCACTAACAAGATCTATGCTTACACGTACTTGACATACCCATTGCACCACCAATTGACACTCTCCACTAAACCAGACGGTGAACTGATTGCACTATCATTCACTAAAGGTCTCATCCCACGAGTTTCAACATTCATTAAACCAGTCGCACAGGGAGCTCAGGCATCATTCAGCAAACTGGACACATCCACAACTGCCCAACCACCACCACCAACAACAAAAGAAGAAGAAGAGGAAACCGTTGATGAACGCACCTTTATTCAGAAATACTGGATGTACATTGTGCCCGTCTTGCTGGTCATCTTCACTAACTCAGGCTGATAGCCTTGTTATATTACATAATCACATCCTCCTAAATTACGTAAACATTTTGAAGAATTAGTGTAGAAAAGAACCATTAATGTGTCCTTTCCTATTAAACCTCGTTAAGAAAGATCACAAATCTTCACACAATGGATAAGCTGGGGTTTGGCAAACTGGCCCGTCTGGGAAAGACTAACTCTGCTCCTGCCCACGTTCCCAACATCTCTGCTCAGTTGAGGGTCGCTAACTGTCCAAATAATGCGTTTGCTTTAGGTAACGTCGCTACTGTTCACCCTAATGATTTACCAGACAATGTCCATGTTGTCATTAATGATTTCTACGTCTTCACCACAAAACATTCAGATGCAATGGCTCCTGGTACCATTGGACTAAACGGGACCCAACGTTTATGGGCTGGTCTGTCCCTTGATGAACCAACGATTGTTCGCACTTATAACATTCAAGTGGAAACTGGTAAACAACCATACATTGGAACGATTAATTTAGAGATATCATTTAGACAAAAAAACAAAGCTGTCAGCACGTTGTTTGATCAAGATGAATTATCTAAACATCTAGCAAGTAAATTTGAATCACAAATCTTTACACCAACTCAACTGTTTTTATTCGATTTCAAAGGAGTTATTTTCGAATTAAGAGTTCAGAGTATTCAAGTCGTTGATCTCGCTGATCTTGATAATAACGGACCTTTATTAACTCAGATCGACGCAAAAGGGTTACTGTTAAATCAATCAATCGTCAATTTCTTCAAAGGTAGAGATGGTTTGGTTAATTTGAAATCTTCTTCAGTTAGACCAAGATCTGATGCTATTATTAGACCCGATTTTAAATTTGAAGATATGGGTGTTGGTGGTTTAGATAAAGAGTTTACACAAATCTTCAGAAGAGCATTCGCTTCTAGAATTTTTCCTCCTTCAATTATTGAAAAGTTAGGTATTAATCATGTTAAAGGTTTATTGCTATATGGTCCACCAGGTACTGGTAAAACTTTAATTGCAAGAAGAATAGGTACAATGTTGAATGCAAGAGAACCAAAAATCGTTAATGGTCCTGAAGTTTTAAGTAAATTTGTTGGTGCATCTGAGGAAAACATCAGAAACTTATTTAAAGATGCAGAAGCTGAGTATAAATCTAAAGGGGAAGAATCTTCCTTACACATTATTATCTTTGATGAATTGGATTCTATCTTTAAGCAAAGAGGTTCCAAATCAGACGGTACTGGTGTTGCTGATAATGTCGTTAATCAATTATTAGCTAAAATGGATGGTGTTGATCAACTAAATAACATTTTAGTCATCGGTATGACCAATCGTCGTGACTTGATCGATAATGCATTATTAAGACCAGGTAGATTTGAAGTTCAAGTTGAAATCCAATTACCTGATGAACCTGGTCGTTTACAAATCATTGAAATTCAAACTAAAAAAATGAGAGAAAATAATCTTTTAGCAAAAGATGTTGATTTTAAAGAATTAGCAAAATTAACTAAAAATTTTTCAGGTGCTGAAATTGAAGGTTTAGTTAAAAGTGCAACTTCTTTTGCAATCAATCAAAAAGTTAACATCGGTAAAGGTGAAACTAAAATCAATAACAAAGAATTAGACAACATTAAAGTCACCAGATCAGATTTCATCAATGCTTTGAATGAGGTCACACCTGCTTTTGGTGTCAATGAAGAAGATTTGAAAACTTGTATTGAAGGTGGGTTATTCAACTATTCACCAAAGATTAATGATGTTTTAAGAATTGGTTCAAGATATGTTCGTCAAGTTGCAGAAAGTGATAAAACAAGATTGATTTCAATCTTAATGCATGGTCCTTCAGGTTCTGGTAAAACTGCTTTAGCAGCTGCAATTGCATTAAAATCAAAATTCCCATTTATTAGATTAATCTCAGCTCAAGAAATGACAGGTATGTCGGAATCACAAAAAATCACATACATTGATAATACATTCAGAGATGCTTACAAATCACCATTGAATATCTTAGTTGTTGATTCAATTGAAAACATAGTTGAATGGGTGCCAATAGGTCCAAGATTTTCAAATAACATTCTACAAATTTTAAAAGTTTATCTAACTAGAAAACCACCTAAAAACAATCGTTTATTAATAATCTCAACGACTTCCACATATAGTGTTTTACAACAGATGGATTTGTTGAATTGTTTCGATAATGATATCGCGGTGCCTAATTTAACAAGTTTAGATGAATTTAATAATGTTATGATTGAGAATAATTTCTTGAATGATGATTCAAGATTAAAAGTTTTGACAAAATTGAAATCTTTTAAACCAGATGGGAAATTGGACACTGGTATCAAAAAAGTTTTAGTTAACATTGAAACAGCAAAACATGATGATGATCCAATTAACGAAATCGTAGATTTAATGGCTTCAAGTTAGAGATTATATATAAAGAGAGAAATAAACAGTTATCTAAGAAACACTTGAATGAGTTGTGTAATTATACAATAATGTTTATTGGCTTATAGAATAAATAAAGTCCTTACTGTCTCAATAGTTCGATTGTCAATTATATTGTCGATCCGGCCCAAAAGTTATCGATTAGTTTTAGCCGTCGGTTGTGGAGGTCGAGGTGGAGGAGGAAGATTAAAAGAATTATTTGTTTGTATGCTATGACAGTGCTCATTGTTAACTACTGTTCTTTGTTGATTAGATTTCTTATCCTCTGTTCTTTTAATATTGTCTTCATGCTTTTCACCTGTCATCCAATTCCCAAAGAAACTACTACCTCCAGGTTTAGCTTTCTTCTTCAAGTACTCTTCCAATAGCACACAGTTTCTTGAATTAGATTTATAAGCAATATTGATCAAATCACCAACAATTGGAATCAACCCAATACCAAAATCAAAGGCAATATTACCCATCATTTGAGCTTCAATGTACTGAGGTAATCCTCCATCGATCTTCCTTGCTTGTTTCACCAATGACCAAGAAAGTATCAGAGCAATTATATCACCAATCCACGGAATAAGACCAATCACACCAGCCCAACCAACTTGACAACCACAACAACATTCAAAGGCAAGATCCAAATGATATGCTTTATTTCTTACCTTCTTCAAGATTTTAGAATCATTGGCTGATAATCCTTCAGGTAACGGTTTCTTTCTTTTAGCTCCTTGTCTTTGGAACCTACCTAGTTCCTCATGAGGGATCTATACGATATGAAACGTTAGTTGATCGTTGGGAAAATCCACAATTATAACTAATACTCACTTCTTCAAAATATGGGTCATTATGCTCTCCAGTACCACCAACATTGATCTTTCCTACAGTCTTTTTCAAAAGGTTAGTATACTGACCATTCTAAATAGTATGAGAGCTGCGAGCACTCACTTTATCAAAGATCCACTTGTAAAACAGTCCAGACATTGTTATAACCGTGAAAGAATAGTGGGTTTAAAGACCTCTGGCCTGTGAGATGCAGGTCTGACTTTTGACACTTTTTTCCAGTTCCAAAATATACGCTGGTAATTCTGTAAGCGTAAAATGCGGAACTAGAAATCTGTTCTATCTTTTTTTTTTCATTGGAAAATTTTTAGGAATCAAAAAAGTTATTGAATAAATCAGAACTAGTTCATTAATCCTACGAAATGGCTCCACCTGTCATTCGTCCTGAGAATATCCATCAAGTATGTTACTGTCAAATAGCCCGAAACGTGTTTTTGTTGTATCAAATTGCGTTGCGGATGAGTAAATTATATTTTACTAACTTTATTACTATAGAGAGCTGAAGAGCTTATTGCTGTTGGTAAACCAGACTCAGCTTTATCCACTTTATACGAATTTTTGATTTCAAGAAAGACTAGATCCGTCTCTCCATCTTCTTTAGAACCTATTGCTTTATTATTCGTTAAGTTAAGTGTTGATTTAAGAAGAGGTTTCACTTTGAAAGATGGTTTACATCAATTCAAAAAAAATGTTCAAGTTGCTGAAAATGGTATTCAAATTTTCGAAAACGTTATTCGTAACTTAATCGACATTGCTTCTAAGAAATTAGAAGAAGCTCAAATCGAAGCTGATTCAAACTCAATTGAGGAAGATTTAGAAACTGAATCTCCAGAAGACATTTTACTAAGTGCTGTCTCCAGTGAACAATCAAAAGATCGTTCAGATAGAGCTTTAGTCACTCCATGGTTACGTTTATTATGGGAATCTTATAGATTAGCTTTAGATTTATTAAGAAATAACTCTCAATTAGAAGTTACCTATTCTGCTGTGGTTCAAAAGGCATACCAATTTTGTTTGAAATACGAAAGAAAGACTGAATTCAGAAAATTATCAGAACTATTAAGAAATCATATCTTTTCAGCTACTCAACAAAAATATGGTCAAAGACAATTTAATTCTGTTGATTTACAAGACCCAGAAACTTTACAAAGACATTTAGAATTAAGATTCAATCAATTGAACGTTTCTGTTAAATTAGAATTATGGCAAGAAGCTTACAGATCAGTTGAAGATTTACATTCCCTGATCTATATTTCCAAACGTCCTCCAAAACCAGGTATGATGGTTAGTTATTATGAAAATTTAGCTAAAATCTTTGCCGTTTCAGATAATGAATTATTCCACGCTGCAGCATGGCAAAAATTCTTTAACTTATACAGTCAATCACCAAATGCCACTGAAGAACAATTGAGTCGTTATTCTTCTATCTTCTTCTTATCCACTTTAGCTATCCCACAAGAAAGTTTCAATTTAGATCTGAATGAAGATTTTGTTAAACATTCTAAACATCGTTTAGCTAATTTATTAAACTTACCAAAAGCTCCAACTAGAGAAAGTTTAATCCAATTTGGTAAAAACAGATCAGTTTACAGTTATGTTCATCCTTCAGTCAAGAAACTTTATGAATTATTAGAAGTTAATTTCAATCCATTAACCGTTCGTGATGAATTAAATAAAATCATTCCTGAGATTGAAGGTAATTCAACTTTAGCTCAATACGTTAAACCATTAGTTAAAGTCATTTTAACTAAATTATTTGAACAAGTTTCTCAAGTTTATGAAAGTATCAAATTAGATTACTTAATTCAATTAGCTACTTTCAATGGTAAATTCAACTTATCATCGTTAGAGATTGAATCATTTTTATTGAACGCAGGTAGAGACGGTCAATTATCATTCTTCATTGATCATGATGCCGGTGTTGTCAATTTCAACTCGGATCCATTTGGTGAAGTCATTCCAAATTCAATGGATTCATTACAACTGTCACCAGCTGAATTAGTTCGTTCTCAATTATCAAGCTTAGCTAAAGTCTTGTACACTTCAACCAAATACACTGATCCAAGTTATGCTGAAAGACAAGGGGCTATTAGACAAAGATTAATCACTTCGGCCACTGATGCATTAGCTAAAGAACGTGAAGAAGCTGAAAGAACTCGTGAATTATTAGAACAACGTAAAGCTCAATTAGAAGAAGAGGAGAGACAACGTGAAGCTGAAGCCATCAGAAACAGACAATTGAAATTAGAAGAAGAAAAAGCTGCTGAGGCTAATCGCATTGCTGAAGAAGCTAAACGTCGTGCTGAAGAAAAAGCCAAACGTGATAAAGAAGCAATTGATTTAATTGAGAAGAAAAAAGTTGTTGCCGAAATTAATGCTAATGGTGTGATTGAATTAGATCTCAAAAAGGTTAAGAATTTAAGCATTGAAGAAATCAAACAATTACAAGTTACTCAATTACTTAAAGATCAAGTTGATTTAGAAACAAGAACTAAAGATTTATTCAAGAAATTAGATCACACAGAAAGGGCTTACAGAAAATACGAATTACCGTTATTGGAACAAGATGCTTCATTACAAAATGAAAGAGATTTGAAAGTTTATGAAGAATTCAAAGCTAAGAAAATCTCAGCTGCTAAGAAAGCTCATGATGAAGCATTCGAATTAAAACAAAGATTAAGCAGATGTATCCCAGAATTCATCAAGTTTAGATCTGAAGTTGGTGATGAGATTGCTACTAAACGTGAAGAATTATTCAAAGAACAACAAGCTAAATTAGAACAGGCCAAGCAAGAACGTATTGAACAAGTCAGACAAGAACGTTATGCTAAAGCTTTAGCTGAATATGAACGTGCTTTAGCTAGAGAAGCGGAAGAAGCGGAATTCAAGAAAGTTGAAGAAGAAAGAAAAGCTAAAGAAGAAAAGAGAAGGGAAGATCTTAGAAAATTACGTGAAGAACGTGAAGCTACTAATAAAGAATTAGATGCACAAGCTGCCAGACAAAGAGAAATCGATGCTATGATTGAAGCCCAATTGAGCAACAAAGCTCCAACTTCTACTCCTGCTCCAGTTGATTCAGCACCAAAAAAATTAACCTTCGCTGAAAAGATGAAATTGAAAAGAGCTCAAGGTCAAAAATAAGTATCCTCTAAATAGTTGGGTTTTATGTTCATATAGAAATTTTTAAAAAGATTCAAGTTTTGTTGTACTACTGCAATGATTTGCTTGTATAAATTGTTTTCTATAAGTTATTAATCATTAATTATTGTCGAACTGAATATATTATTTTTCTGTGTGTACTTAGTACTATTAACTATTAGTATATTACAAAAACATGGTGAAAATTTATTTGACAAATTTCTTCTTTTTGGCTTTCGAAAGAGCTCTTCTTTCCTTTCTTAATCTTCCTTGCATCATACTGTACGTTGCTCTTTTGATGACTGTTTCTAATAAACTTTTAGTTAATTCAGGATATGTTGGATTAACTCTTTTATAAACTTCATCCAATAAGAACTTTCTATAGTTTTCATTTGTGTCACGAATCCATGTTTTGAAACCTAATGGGAATCCCAACTCAGTGCCAAAGATATTCAAGATGAATTTTTCAATTTTAATAGTTTCCTCACATGAACCTGTTTTCAAAATTTCACCCAACTTTTGTAATGATAATCTTGAATCAAGACTACATTTTCTACTGTTAGCATTTAATGTCTGAGGTGATGATGTTGACAAAGCTGATGATGATACTACTGACTCATTTGGTGAAGTTTCAGGGGAGTATTGGTATGGGTTGATATTTATCTGTGACGATTTACTTAAAATTGGTTTATGTGGTAATCGTTGGGCAATGATCGTTTCTTCTTCAGTATTATCATTGATTGATAATGGGGATGTTCTGAATATAGGGCTTTTCAGTTCATTATTGTAATCAGTAATAAAACCTGAAGAATCTGGGAAAATATCATTTGTGCATTCAAATTGGTTAAATTCATCATTAAATGTGGTGAGTGTACTAACTGAATTAGATGTTGAAGAAGTGTCAGTCAGTGAAGGTAAACTTTTGTCATCATCCATTATTAATACAGTCTCTGAATTTTGACTAGAATTTAGAGCATCTGTTGTTAAAGGAATGTCCAGAGGATCTAAACTTAGCATTAGATTATTCGTATTATTCCTCATAGTATATATCTGTTCACTGAATGTCGCTAGATCATTTGCTAAGAATTCTTCATCATCAGATTGTTGTTGTAGTGGTTGAATGTTTTCAAAACATGAGGTGAATAAATGTGTCGTATCAAAACTATCAGTATTCTTAAGTGATGAGTCTTCAAAAAATTCAGAATCCAAATTTATTTTGAGGAATTCATCAATGTTATGATCGTAGCTAGTATCAATCTCATTCATTATTATGCTTCTGGTTGTTAATATAATGACAATGAACTTTAAAAATGTGTATAAAATAGCTAAAGCGAAAGAGTGTTTCACTGTGAGAGATATGTAGTAGCAATTGAATAGATAGCTAGAATTATGTCTATATTGGAAAAATAACAATCAAATAAGGGTAAAGGAGTGTCAAAAATGTATCAGGAACCCATCTGAGGGTTTATGGGCATCCCTCTAAGGTGATTATCTCACATTTAAGTACTTTAGACTTATCAATGAATTTTGCCATGCATGAAATTAAATCTCTAGTCTAAAATCATTTCTGCATGGTTATACTTTCAGTGCATAAATCTACATCTCACATGTAAAATTTACACGCATAAACTTACAGTAAATCTTCCATTTTATGTTAATTTCAGTTCAATTTAAGAGTCAGTTTTTTGGGTTATAGACTCTAGAGGCCATATAGATATGATGTTCATATAACGGTTAACCTTAGTTGAATTTCTACAAACTCATCTCATATAAGTTGATTAACTTGCTAAGAAATGCATCAATGTGTTTTTGACGTAGTAATAATGTAAAATTCTTATTATTATACTTGAGTGATGATTATTATCGAATAATAATTTAGTTATGAGGGTTTTGACAGAAACTAGGAAATTAAGCTGATCAGGACTTGAATTTCCAATATTGTTTGGCTTCGATCTCTAGTAACAAAATTACAATTACTCAATTCCGTCGATAACAAGAGACGAGTCACAGCTGTAGACCCAATATATTTCTTGTATCATACAAAATTGAGACTGATCAGCAGAACCAGTAATCAGGAAAGATGTGTTTGATCTTTTAAAAAAGAAAAACAGATAACCATACATTGGAGTCATAAGAACATTTTGATTATTTGTTGGATATAAAGTATGATATTCATGCTCAACATTGTTATGCATTCATATTGATATTGATATTTATATTTGGTGTATATGTGGTGTGAAGATTCATATCATGTTTTAGTTATATGATATTGTTCTAATTTCTCATCATTAACATCCTGTCTCCATGTACAGATATGACATTTCAACTGTTTCCCCCAATAGATAGGTATGAGAGGCACAAAATAGATGCAAAAGAATTCTTTTCTCTTGACAGGTTGAACACTTTGGTTATGACAATGTGGACAAACTAAATTAGATGGATATCCCTCAAGTGGTTTATCAAAATCCTTCATACCAAAAAGGATAGGAATGAAGAAAGACATGGTAATATAAGGGTTATGAATATGTGCTGGAAAATTGGTGGGTTGATGCTATCAAATATAGGTTCTTGAAGTAGATTTAATGGTTTTTTAAAGATTTTTTTTATATAAAGAAATCATGGTAAATAGCAAACATTTTTAAATTCAAGACAATTCAAGACATAAAGCACAGGGTACCCTCAAATCGGAAAACTGGTAAAATAAAACGAGAATGATTGAACATTTTGTTGTCTGGCTCATGATGGAACTTCACAAGCCAGAATCCTCAATTGAATCAATTGCATATAAAATCATCAACTTTCAAATTATCAATCTTATAAGTTGTCATTCTGACATATTCTTTTCACATTAACAGGCCGAATGAGTGAAGTGAAAGTTATTTGTACCGAAAAAGTGTACATGGAAAAAATGTTATTCGAAACTGTAAAATCCGAAAAAATATTCAAAAAGTAGATAGAAAACAATTAATTAAATATAATTCTATAACTTCCCAAAATTAAAAGTTGAGATTCTATTGTAAATGGGGTAGGATGATTGTCATTGATTGATCAGATTCATGCTTAAGATATGGATATTACTGTTTCTTATCAGTGTGTATTCGTTTGAACAATGCTGGACATTTGTTAGTACAAAACTAGAGTTGGTTAATATACCTTACTAAAAATATCAGTTGTACACCGCGTGTACGCTGCTGAGTCCTGAGTCGTACGGTAACACTGTCTATCCAGCTTCTTATACCACCCATAAAAAAAGTATATATAGGCTAGGAAGTAGTCATGGTTATCTGGACCTCTGCAAATCCAGTTAGTTTCTAGCTTGAGTTTCAACTTTCTAACGTAAAAGAAAATCATTAATCATTAACCAATTTCAACCTTTTTTAATATGTAGTACTGTACGTACTTCTATATAGTGTATCAGGTACATACCAGTAATATATTCACATTGCAATTTGCGAACAAGTTTTGGCTTGAAATTAGTTAAATCAACGAGACTAAATTTCGTACCATAATTCCACGTGGGATAATGCTTCATGAGCTGGTATCAATTTCAATGTGTCAAAATTATCATAATGCTACCAACTTCCAAGAGAAGAAATATATTTTATACAATTGAGGCTTAAAGCTACAAGCGTTTCCCTAATCAAAAAAATAGAGTAAACTCATAGCATTTGAAAGAAGTCGGTGATGTTTGTTTATTAGGAAGGTGGTCTCACGACCTCAGTTAAGGTCACACGAATGAATACTCGTTATTATCGTAATTTGTAAATCATCCACGTTTTTGAATTCCTGCGCATGAAAAGTACTTTTCAAGCTTGATGTGAATTCAATACGCTCACTAGGATCAATATATATCAAGTCTCGACCATTGAGTATTGACACACATTCCATAAATTTCAAACAGCAAACAGCTAGCTGGTTGGTAATTGGTAAGGTACTTTAAAAACCACACAAGGCATCAAACTTTTACCCAATGAGCCATGAAAACTATGTTTCTGTTAGTTGTTGATGAACTACAAACTTACGATCTATGTATCACATTTTGGAGTCGTCTGTTTGTTGTATCAATTATAATATTTATTAATCGTTTAAGTCTTGTTGTTAGTACCTGGAGTATGTATAGAGTAGCTCAAACATAAATTCCCTGTACAAACTTGACGATATCTCGATTCATGACAGATATACGCTTGCGAGTCGCGGCTCTACTATACCCAATGCCCATGGTCCCTGGAGGTTGGAGGACTGGACCCTGAAGGCTTACATGGAGTCTATATAAATGAGCCATATTATATAGATCCAATTTCCATCACATGGCTCTGTTTTTCGGAGTCAATTGTAGGCCCTTAATAATGTTCTTACATGAAACATTGACAGACAATTTCAAAACACAATGCTATGAAAAGTTCAGGGAATTGTAACTTGTAAGGTTTAGGTTGGGACTCTTCTAAGAATTCAACAAGTACCGTTCATTTATTAGGAATAGCTCGAGACTGGAGGCTGAAGATTGAATTACTACAAACCTACCAGCAGAATTTTCCGTTTGAACGTTCACATTCAAATTGACATATAGACAATGTGAATTTGGATCCACAAACCACAATTTACATATCTACACGTGGTTATGGAAACAAATTTATATATTGTTATGGAAACTATTTTTATAAAAAACCTTAACTCTCTAAGATACAGCTCAAGCGCGCTGTAGTTAAAATGAAAGGCTAACCATAAAACTGCATGATTTATGCAAATGTAAAACATTGTCAAGATTTATATACACTAGATTCTAGAACGAATTTACTTCAAAGTTCTCACGTACTTCAAATCATAAAAGCAATTGAATAATCCAGGGACCAGGAATCAGGATATATGATTGTTAGAACATGAGATTCTGATATTATGGTTCATATCATTTTTATGGTATATTATTCGAGTAACTCACCTAAAATCAGCCCAATTGTTCTAGAGTTTTACCCTGGATGTTAATTATCTCAGTCACGACTCACCAGTGACAAAAGATAAAGAGCTGATATGTATCTAATACCTATCCTGTTATCTAATTATATCCCTATATCCTACAGTAATATGTACAACCGTATATATCTATCTCTAATCTCAGCTAATAACTCATAGTTTATAATACATATCTCATTGTAATATGTATGCTACAGAGTCCAGGGTCTTACCAAAAATTACAGTTCCTGAATACTCACATTGACCATAATTTTGATATATCTTTTTCAATAATCTGTTCAATTCATGAATCCTGATATATGCAATAAATCTTTGACATTAAGTGAAATCGGTACGTCAATATGTGGAAGTTGAAACATTTGAAGAAGGTTTTGATTTCTACTATACAAATATAGCTGTCTCCTGGAGACTTTATCAAAGTTTGTGGTTCCAGAACCGGAAATCCAGATCTGTGTTTCAAATTCAAGACAAAGATTCCTATAACATCTTATAAGATTCTAAATCCATAAGATAAGCTCATATCAGATCTTCAGATTCAAGTTTGGATCCTAATTCCGACTTTCTTTTTCATTACATAAGCTCTTACATAATAGTCACGGAATTATGACTTTTAGAGGCTCGGTCAGAAGGATGCACTGTAAGTACCAGTAAAATTCTGGGGAAAAGTCTTAAATAATGAAAACTTCGATATAATTTGTATTCAATTTTGTTTATTTTAATTACTTTCTTCATCTTTGGCACATTCATTCATCAGACCATGAAACTAATCAAGAATAAAAACACTTCAAGAACGTCACAGGCATGTGATCGTTGTCGTATCAAAAAGATCAAATGTGATGGTTTGTTACCATCTTGTTCAAATTGTTTGAAAATTGGTTATAATTGTAAGATTAGTGATAAATTAACAAGAAGAGCTTTTCCAAGAGGATACACTGAAAATCTTGAGAAGAATCTTATTGAGTTAGAGCTGAAGCTAAGAGCGAAGGAAGATGAACTAACAAAATATAAATCTATGGCAAATTCGAATAATAACAATCATACTAATAACAACAGTATAATTAATTTGAACAAATCAGTTGAGGTTAATGATTTATCCAATAATTTTTTCAAATTTAATAACTATATTGATAAGAATTTATACCTTGGTTTGAACTCACTACAAGTTTCTTTCATTGAAATTTTGAATAAACATAATTTATCAACAAATTTTAAAGAATCAAAAGATGAACATTTAGATGAAACAATAAATGATTTAACAGAGTTTATTAAAGAGAAATTCCTTTCAAATTTTCCATCAAAGCAAAATCTTGAAATAATTTTACAAAAATTTTTTTTAAATTCAAATAAATTAATTCCCATTATCAATGAACAGTTTTTTTATAAATATTATAACAAATTTATAAACATGGAAGATGGGAATGACTTCAGCATCAACTTTAATGATGAACTGATCAATAATAATCAAAATTTTTTGATCCAATTGATTTTAATCATTCAATTAAATTGTTCAATTTTTAGTATTCATGACATTCACAGAATGATTTCAAATTTGAAAATTTCATTGTTGATCAATCTGAGTGACTATTTAGTATTTGAGAATTTTTTATTAAGTTTGTGGTTATTTTCAAATAAAAATTGTTATAATCATACAGTTGTTTCAATTTCGAATATTCTGAAATCTTTAGTTTTAAATTTTGGCCTACATTTGAATTATAACAATTTAACGAATTTATCAAATTTAAATGAAGACAAAGAATTGAAATATTTGAATTACAATCATAGATTGAGTTTATATTGGTGCTTTTCAATCTTAAATCGATTAATTCTAGTTAATTTTGGGTTGCCTGGTTTAAAATTTTTCAATCAATTCTACATTCCAAAATTGTCTACTTTAAATAATGATGATAATAATAATTTCACATTGAATTTGATTGAATTGATCAAGTCTAAAGATTGGAACATTTTAAAAGATTATTCCACTGATATAGAAACGGTTTCATTTGTTAATAATTGGTATACATCAAACGTTTCTAAATATACTGATGAAGAAATTAATGGATCAATAGTCTTGAAACAACTGAAACTAATTGGATTGATTTTCAAGATTTATTTAAAGATTGAATTAAGAAATACCTGTTTTATTTTTTTACAAGAGATTTATAGATTAAATTTGAATAAAGAGAATGGATTGAATAATTTTGAGTTCCATTTGATCCCATTCAATTTATTGAAAATAATAATAATTTCAATGTTGAATATAATTGAATTCAAATCTAATTTAAATTATAATGAAATTTTCATTATTGAAGAGAATTTAAAGATTATAAAAAAGAGATATCCAGAAAATTTCATTTTATTCAAATCTATATTCAATTACATCAATGACTGTTTGATCTCTATCAAAAACTTTAAAGAAAATGAAATGAATAAAGACGTTAATACGTTAAATCAATATGAATCTTTATTTAATAACAATAATAGAACCCATTCAATCTCAACAAATAATTCGATTGATTCTATATTGAATGACACAACTAATTCCATAATAGCTGGAAATTTGAATGGAATTGGTGGTATTAATTCTATTAATTCAATAAATAACGTTGAATTAGAGCTCAAGAATTTGGAATGGACCAATGAAATTGGTGTGAAAACAGAAGAATTCTCATTATGATTTTATATACAAAAAATATTTAATATTTAATATTTATTTTTATGAATTTATGTAGAAAAATTAAAGAAAGGCATTTCTGGGGTTATTTAATTTAATTCGGAAAAATATAAAGCTGAGACAAAAATCCTTATTTTCACTAAAACTTTATTAATAAGGAATATCGATATATCAACAATGTCAACTTTCATCTCTTCAATCTACAAATCCTCAAACGAGGCGGTTGTGATTCCACAATTGAACTTATCATTGACCTATTCTCAATTATCTGATTTAGTCCAACATTTCCAAACGTTTTTGAACTCTCCAGATTCACCATTATCAAATTTAGTACCAAAAGGTTCTTCAGTTGCAATTTCACTGGAAAACAACTTAGAACTCGTTGTTTCTTTCTTAACAGTCACTAACTTTGCAAGAGTTGCTGCTCCTTTGAATCCTAATTACAAGGAATCTGAAATTGATTTCTATTTAGACGATTTGAACGCTAAAGCTTTGATTATTGGTAAAATCGGTAAAGATGGTAGAAATTACAAAGATCTATTAAAATCAGCATCAAAGAGAAACATCTTAATCGTTGAAACTTGGTATGATTCACAAACTAAGAATGTTGAATATTCAATAATCAAACCAGATTCAAGATTTGAAATTTTCAACTCTTTATCGTTACCTGTTATTAAAAATAGACTACACAGATTCCCAGGTATTGCTCAACCAAATGATGTTGCTTTAATCTTACACACTTCTGGTACCACAGGTAGACCAAAATCTGTTCCATTGACCCATGAAAACATTTCTACTTCAATGAAGAACATTTCAAACACTTACAACTTGTCATCGCAAGATCGTTCTTTAATCGTGATGCCATTATTCCATGTCCATGGGTTAATTGGTGGGTTATTATCAACTTTAGCCACTCAAGGTACTGTTGTTGTTCCAATCAAGTTCTCAGCCAGAACATTTTGGCATGATTTTGTTAAATTTAAATGTAATTGGTACACTGCTGTTCCAACAATTCATCAAATATTATTACAAATTCCAAAACCAACACCATTCCCAAAAATCAGATTCATTAGATCTTGTTCTTCTTCTTTAGCTCCTGTTACTTTAGAAAAATTAGAAAAAGAATTTAATGCACCTGTGTTAGAAGCTTATGCAATGACCGAGGCATCTCATCAAATGTGTTCAAATGATTTAAAGAAAAGAATTCCAGGTTCAGTTGGTCGTGGTCAAGGTGTTGAAGTTGTTATCTTGGATCACGATAGTGATAAAATCTTATCAGTTGGTGAAATTGGTGAAGTTTCAATCAAGGGTAAGAACGTTACTAAAGGTTATTCAAATAACCCTAAGGCTAATAAGGAAAGTTTCTCTGAAAATGGATATTTCAGAACTGGTGATCAAGGTTATTTAGATGAAGAAGGATTTTTGAGATTGACTGGTAGATTAAAAGAATTGATCAATAGAGGTGGTGAAAAAATCTCACCAATTGAAATTGACTCTACTATTTTGAAGAATCCTTACGTTAAAGAAGTTGTTGCATTTGGTGTTGATGATTTGAAATATGGTCAAGTTGTTAAAGCTGCTATTGTTTTGAATGATCAAGGTAAAAATAAAAAAATCAATGAAAGTGATATTAAGAATTATCTATCTGATAAATTATCAGCTTTTAAGATTCCTCAACAAATTTATTTTATTGATGCAATTCCAAAGACTGCAACTGGTAAAATCCAAAGAAGAAACATCGCTAAAGTCTTTAGCACTAAATCCAAATTATGATTAATTAAACACGATATTATATAAGGAAATCTACATTTTTGAAAAAAAAACTTCTATAGTAATTCTTTTAATTTTTTACTTTTGTACGTTCAATAAATTCATAAAAATGACTGATAATATTAAAAGGCATCATAATCTATAATGATAAAACTTTTCTTGAAGCTCTAACAATAGTTTCAACATCTGGGAAAGCGAAATCTTCTAATTCTTTAGCATATGGAGTTGGAACTTCAGCACCTGTAACTCTTTCAATTGGAGCATCCAAGTAATCGAAACCTTCACTTTCCATAATTTGTGCAATGATTTCACTACCAACACCAAAAGCTGGGAAACCGGCTTCAACGGTGATTAAATGGTTAGTTTTCTTAACTGATTCAACAATGGTTGGAACATCTAATGGTTTAATTGATCTTAAGTTAACAACTTCAGCTTTAACACCGTATTCAGAATCTAAGATTTTAGCAGCTTCTAAAGCAAAACCAACGTTTCTTGAATGTGTAACAATACTGATATCTTTACCTTCTAATTCAATTTTAGCTTTACCGATTGGTAAGAGGAAATCTGGACTTAAAACTTCTTCAGAGACTTCAAAAGTTTCACCGTATAACAATTCATTTTCTAAAATAACAACAGGGTTTGGGTCTCTAATGGCAGCTTTAACTAAACCTCTATAGTCTTCAGCAGAGTAAGGAGAGACGACTTTCAAACCTGGGATAGCACCGTACCAGGCAGAATAATCTTGAGAATGTTGAGCACCAACACCTGCAGCAGCACCATTTGGACCTCTGAAGGTGATATTACAAGGTTGAGTACCACCAGACATGTAGTAAGTTTTAGCGGCAGAATTGATGATATGATCTATAGATTGCATAGCGAAGTTGAAAGTCATGAATTCAACAACTGGTTTCAAACCAGCTAAGGCAGCACCAGTGGCTAACCCAGTGAAACCCATTTCTGTGATTGGAGTATCAATGATTCTTTTTTCACCAAATCTATCTAATAAACCTCTAGTGATTTTGTAAGCACCGTTATATTGTGCGACCTCTTCACCGATGATGAAAACCTCTTGATCACGATCTAATTCTTCAGCTAAAGCAGTGTTCAAAGCATCTCTAACAGTTATTTTAGTTGTTTTTGTACTATTGAATCTTTTGAAAGTTAAAGCGGAGGAGGCTCTTAAAGTGGAAGCTCTTGAGAAAGAGTTGACCAATCTGACTGGTAAAGATGAATTGACCATTATTTTGATATCTTAAGGACTGAAATTGACTGAAATAGAGAAAAGTGGTGAAATTCAAAAAAATCCTTTACTTTCAATATTGAATAACCTGTTTTTTCTGTGGGTTTTTTTACGTGGGGAGATGATTTCGTTTTTATTATGTAAGAATTTGTGTGGGAGATTTCATCAGTTGATGGTTTTAATTGCCGTATTGGGAATATTACTAGATTGGGATATATCACGTGTGTATTATGTAATATATTAGTCATGATTATTATTGTGTATAAAGAATTTAGTTGTGTATACCAGTTAGGTGTTATACCGTGTCACACTACCAATCAACTATGACGAATACCCTGCTGCCGGTGCATAACAGAAACAGAAGTAGGAGTCGAAGCAGGGTTGGCTCTCCTTCCCCGTCAAACTACGCAGAGAAGGACGTACAGATCGGATCTTTACCAATCCATGATAGACCACAGTTTATTTTACTAATAGTATTATATTTATTACAAGGTATCCCGGTTGGTTTAGGGTTTGGATCAATTCCATTTTTATTAAAGTCTCAGCTAAGTTATTCTCAAGTGGCTACATTTTCGCTAGCTTCATACCCTTATTCTTTGAAATTATTATGGTCTCCTATTGTAGATGCTCTATATTGGAAAGATCTAGGTAGAAGAAAATCATGGATCATTCCAATTCAACTGATCAGTGGTATAACGTTAATGTGTCTTGGTAATTCAATGGATCAGTTACTGTTAAAACCAAATGAAAATTTAACTAACATCACATGGACTTTCTTCTTTTTAGTGTTTTTATGTGCAACTCAAGATATTGCCGTTGATGGTTGGGCTTTAACTATATTAAGTCCAGAAAGTTTGAGTTATGCATCAACTGCTCAAACGATTGGTCTAAACACTGGTTATTTCTTGAGTTTTACCGTGTTTTTAGCTCTAAATTCTGAACATTTTGCTAATAAATATCTAAGATCTCAACCTCAAGATTATGGATTAATCTCATTGAATCAATACTTGTTCTTTTGGGGGGTTGTTTATATATTGGTTACAATTTTTTTGATTATATTTGTTAAAGAAGATCCCATACATTTAACCAAGTTGAAAAAAGATGATGTTAGCTTAAGTAGATCAACTTCAAGTAATTCATTTCAACATCATTTTGATAAATTATCAAAAGTTTATAAATCAATGTATCAAGTATTAAAGTTACAAAACATTCAATGGTTTATTCTAATTCATTTGATTTCCAAAATCGGATTTCAAGCTAATGAAGGTGCAACAAATTTAAAATTATTAGAAAAGGGTTTTGCTAAAGAAGATCTAGCCATCACAGTATTAATTGATTTCCCATTCGAGATAATATTTGGTTATTATGTGGCTAAATTATCATATGGTCAAAACTCTTTAAACCCATGGTTGTTTGGTTATTTAGGTAGATTAACTTCAGCTTTATTAGCACAATTAGTAATCTATTCATTCCCATCAAATGGGAAAGTTAATTCAATTTATTTCATTTGTGTTATATTACAACATCTATTAGGTTCGTTCATGTCCACTATCCAATTCGTTTCAATCAATGCATTCCATACAAGGATTTCAGATCCTTTAATTGGTGGTACTTATATGACAACTTTGAATACTTTATCCAATTTGGGTGGTCAATGGCCTAGGTACATTGTATTGAATCTGATTGATTATTTCACTATTGCAATTTGTGAAAATACAACAATCATATATGATGCAAAAATTGAAACTAAACAAGAATTTAAAGAACATTGTTTGAAAGATAAAGGTGATTATACCATCATTAGAGATGGTTATTATGTTACTAATACTATTTGTATCATAATTGGATTGGTTTTATTCTTTGGATTTATTAAAAATAAAGTAAGATATTTACAAAGTCTACCAGTTTCTCAATGGAGAGTTAAAGAAATATAAAGTTTCAATAAATATAGATTTAGATATATGTTTAAAAAAATCTAGGTATAATATAAATACTTAATCCAACCAAACCGAACAATAATCCACTGATTTTCTCTAAAACAGTATGGAAATGTATACTAGTAATCAATAACATCCACCACCAAATAAACAAGATCAATAACAAACTGAAAGTTGAATTTTTAATCAATACAATAAAGCTGTCTTTAATATTTTTAGATTTTTGTAAATCTTTATAAATCGTTATAATCTCATTAATGAGTCCAATCTCTAACGCTTCAAACCATATTGTTAATGATCCATGAACTAACAAGAAGACATGACCACTTGGATCATGACCACCAATCCAATTCCCTTTAAATTTTCTACATGCTAAACTTCCACCATCTCCAATCAATTGTCCAACTCCTCTACCCATAGGAATTTCGTCAGTCATCAAACACACACCACCTGTAGATACAAACACTCTATCCATTATAGGGATTCCAAAGAACCATTGTGTGAATAATACCCACCATAATGTACTCAGAAGGATTCTTATCACAACTTTCTTATAGTTGAGTATTCTGGATTTATGTTGGATCAGGTAATATGACAGTGCAAATAACGTCCAGAACCAACCTTGTTTGACGAATATGACATTGACTAAGTTTTTTTTAGAAGTGTAATAATTTGTGTCTATGGACTCTGATACGAGATTGATTATCTGTCCTAATGAGATGGTTAATGGATATATTAAAAGAACGATAATCTCTGAGATCTTCAGTCTTGTTGACACTTTCAGGTTTGTTATGAGCAGATCTAGCTGCTCGAAGTGCTGTTTGTAAACTTCATCGATAACACTCATTGTGATATATCTCTTTACCAATACTAATGGGTGATGATATGAAATTTCGGACAAAAATAAATCTTAGGCTGATTAACACAATTATACAAATGGACCAACAGGAAATATTACCCACAAGATGGGAAGTCGAGCTGGAATTCGTTCAGAGTTTGGCCAATTTACAATATCTTCACTATTTGGCACAGAATAAATATCTCGACGATCCTAAATTTATATCATATTTAAAGTACCTTGAATATTGGAGATCACCAGAGTATGCTAAACATTTAGTGTATCCTAACTGTCTTCACGTGCTAACGTTGTTACAATCCAAGGAATTCAGAGACCAGATGCTCAGAGCTGATTCTGTTGGTGTGATTATGAACGATATGGTTAATAGATGGAAGGAACCACAACATTTATTTGCACCAACTCCAATTGGGAAAGATGAGACTGTGATAGATAAAGATATACAAATGGAATAACAAAGAGTCGTTTAAATCTATTAAAATTTCATTAATCATTATATTTTATATATTTCATTATGTGGATATGTGGATCTATTAAATAGCAAAGTTCTTTTCAAGTGCTTGTTTCAATTCTGGGTTATTTAAATCAACATCATTGAGTCCATTTAATAATTTAGACAATGTCACTTTATTATCAATCAACCCTAATCTATTCAAATTCTTTAGAGATTCTTTATTCAAATAAATTTCTCTGTCATCGATTCCTGATAATTTTTCAAATTGGAATATTTGATTTATTTCCTGACATTGTTTGAATAAATCGACAGTTTGAGAAATCACATAATAAAAAGTCTCGTTCAATTGAGTCATTGAATCCATGGGGATCTCATTCAGCGTTGATAAGAATTTAATTGATTCTTTATATTCTTTCAATTGCGCAATGATGGATCGACTTTTTTTAATCTGTTTAACTAAATGTTTTTTAATAAAGATTTGTAATTCTATCTGTTTGAACAATTCAGTCATCTCTAGATCCAGTTTAACGTTCTCAGCTTGTGCTCCATTATGAAATTCTATCCCTTCATAGTGATTTAATTTGAATTTCCCTTCATCAATCAATTCAGATGGAATTGTTAAAATGTTTCTTAATGCGTATAGTTCAAACTTGTCAAAATTCTTATCAACTGAGCTTTCTAGTAATGTCTCTAACTTCGCAGTACCCATCTGTATCTCTTCTGTTGTGATTATCTGATTCTTTTTCGTGTCATTCTGTTTGGATATTAGATATGTCTCAATGGCCTGAGTCACTTTGTACATGACACCATTAACAGCGTTGATTATGTCGTCTATTATCGCAATCGGTGGGGCTTCTAGATGCTCCGTCAAGATCTCCACGGCTCTCGAGTCCATTGTGGGTTTTTTCTTTCTCCTTATAAATCTGTTCACTGTTTACATCTTTAAAATCAAATCAAAACAAACAATTTTTTTTTTTTGGACAAATTGACCATTGAATAATCTCAACATCTTTCTATTTGAAATTATTAACGTCTCACTTCCAGACTCTCAAGATGCTCACTAGAGCCGTTATAAGAGGACACTTCCGTCGCTACTCCACATCCCCTTCTCCATACAAACTGAAATGCGGCCTTGAAATCCACACGCAATTACAAACATCAAACAAATTGTTCTCTTTATCTTCAACTCCATCACTACACTCATTTCAAAACTCTCATGTTTCGTATTTTGATGCTTCATTGCCAGGTACTCAACCAACGCTAAACCCAGAGGCGTTATTATTTGCATTGAAAGCTGCAAAGGCATTAGGAATGGACATTAATACCAACTCCAGCTTTGATAGGAAACATTATTTTTATGGTGATCAACCTTTAGGGTACCAGATAACACAACATTATTCACCGATAGCATCAAGGGGACAAATTGAGTTGTTTAAAAGAGATGGTGTTAAGAAGGATAAAACCATAAGGTTGATACAAATTCAATTGGAACAAGATACAGGGAAATCGATATATTCAAATCTTGATGATAATTCTAAGATTGATTTAAATAGAGCAGGTGTTCCATTAATTGAAATGGTCACTGAACCTGATTTTGAAGATGTGGTGGAAGTGAAAACGTTTATCAAGAAATATCAAAATTTGGTTAGATATTTAGGAATCTGTACTGGTGATTTAGAAACAGGATCAATGAGAATTGATGTTAACGTTTCCATAATGGGACATCCAAGGGTTGAATTGAAGAATTTATCAACAACAAGTGCTGTGTTATCAGCCATTGATTATGAATATAAAAGACAAATTGAATTAATCAAAGACAATAAAGACCTTATACAAGAAACAAGAGGTTGGGATGGTTCTAAAACAATAAGTTTAAGATTGAAGGAAAATGCATTAGATTATAGATACATGCCAGATCCGGAACTCCCAACCATTGCATTAGATTCCAATATAAGTCATGAATTAGATGATATCATTCCTGTGTTACCTGATTCAATGTTGGATAAATTGATGAATAAACCTTATGACTTGAAGTTAAAAGATGCATTAATACTAACGTATGATTTGAAACTATTGAAATATTATTTAAAATTATTTGACGAAACGACAAATTTAGGAATCAAGCCAAAACTTTCAGGAAATTGGTTGATTCATGAACTTTTAGGATTATTCCATTCCAACAATTTACAATTTAATGCCAATTTAATAACTATTGAAAAATTCTCTGAATTGTTGAACTTAATACATCAAAATAAATTATCTCAGTCAAGTGCTAAATATTTATTATCACATATCTTTAACGATGAAGTTGAAAGACAAAGATCATTGATTGACATTATAACTGAATATGATTTATTGAAAGTTGATGACGTTAAAGATGAAGAAATTGAAGAGATTTGTAAAGAAATTATAGATTCAAATATGAAAACTGTTAAAAATTTATCTAAGAAGCCAAATGGTTTCAAATTCTTAATTGGTAGAGCAATGAGTTTAACTCAAGGTAAGATAAGTGTTGAGAAATTTGAAAAAAAATTCAAAGAGTTATTGAACTTGTAAATACAAAATAATTAATGTACATAATATAAATTTTTTCAATAATATATAAAACAACAACAACACCTCTAATCACTATCTTCATCTTCACTTGAATCATCTTCATTAACAACATCATCGTCATCACTCTCAGCTTCATAAGCTGGAATGATTTCAGATGTAACATTTTCTTGGTTTGAACTAATATCATCAAATCTAATTTTAGTACCAGAAGTATTATCACTTGGTACAACAGGTAGTTCATTATTCTCTAATCCAAGTTGAACTAAAGTCGTTTGTAAAGAAATACCTCTTGCTAAAGTATTAACTTTTTGAATTTTAATTTTTAATTTACCTTCAATTGGTACACCAAATGCATCAACCCATTGACCTAAAATATTACTTCTTCCTCTATTATTAAAAGAATCTTCCTCTTGTTCTTCTGTGGTTTCATCCTCTTGATTTGGTATAAACGTCCAACTTTTAGGAATGTTATCAGTTTCAACACTTGCATTGAATAAATCATGTACTAATAACCCAATATGTGATGGTGATTGCATATATACTGTTCCTTCTACAATATCACCAGGTCTAGGAGTCCATAGTAAGAATGTGACACGAACCCAAGAAAATGTGAATGGTGAACATGGATTAACTTTAGCTAAGATTAAATGTTTTTTATCTTCTTCATCATGGTTATCATTAACTATTTGAACATTACTATAACCTAGTATTGTGCCACCTAGTTCTTTGGAGTGTTTCATGATGAGTTGATCTAGATGTTGAGATTTGATTCCTGTTATTGGATTGTTCAGATATGATGGTGCTAATGAAACGTATAATGAAGTTCTTACTTGTTTAAAACATTCAGATAGTCCATTTTCATCAACTCCGTTAGTTTTGGAGTCTTTTGTTTTCTTCTGTTTTTTGTCAGTGACTTGTGCTATTTTGCTGATCTCATCTTCAGCTGATCTTTTCAGTGACATTATGGAGAAGTTATCTGAAGATTGTTTGTTTGATTTAAAGTACCCAGTTTAGTTAAAATTTTTTTGATGCGATGAGATCGGGGCTTCCTGACCGAATCGAGTATTTTTAACTAGTACAAGTACAATACTATTTATTTACTGAATTAAAGTGATTCTTATTGATAAATTGTGTATTTTTGTTTTATTTCTGAAGGATTCTAGTCTCATAAACTCCAATTTATATTAAAAATAAATTTTCATTTTCAGAGATTTTCCATTTCAATTTTTAATTTTGGAAAACTTCACTTGATAAATTTTGTGGAAATTTATATAATATTTAATATCATGTATATTGATTAATTAATACTAGATATTGAAGTTTAAGTGTTATATATTATACTGTATCATAATATAAATAGATGTGCTAATCAATTTATTGTAATTATTTGAGTATTCAAATTCTACATCATAAGTAAATCATTTTACCTTCAATAGAACCACAAATTAGATAAACCATAAAATAAGTAAAATACCAGCTGTAATAACCATTCAACAGTTCATTTACCAGTCTAAAAAAGTCTTAACTGTACTCAATCATAATGACTTCATGTGGACCTGCTTGACTGCAACGGTTATGTTGCCCTTATAGTTGCTGTTTAAGTGTGTGTAAAGTTTAAACCACATGGAAACTTGATTTAATACTCAAGTGTACTGAACTCATATTCACAATTCTTATAAGCAATTGAATGCTGAAGACTTTATTCAGACAACAAGTGACACGTCAATTCATAAACTTCACTTCCTTCAACTTGTTAAAGACTCAAAAAATGCCATTATTAACAATTTCTAATTCCATCAAGGATGGATTAACTAAAAATGAAATTTTCACTGATGTTATCGATTCATTTGAACCAAAAGGTTTATTAACTATTTCATATGGTGGTTCAAATGACGTTGCATTAGGTAACACTTTGTCTGTCAAGGATACTCAATCAAGACCTTCATTCCAATTCACTCCTACAGAAACTGGAATAATCAAAGAAGATGATTTATTTACATTAGTGTTAACTGATCCTGATGCACCTAGTCGTACTGATAAGAAATGGTCAGAATATGCTCATTATATCACTTCAAATATTCAATTGAAGACCGATTCAAATGAAGATTTCAAATCTGTGGAGATTGAAGAAAAAGGTGATGTTATCTTAAAATATGAAGGTCCTGGACCACCAAAGGGAACTGGGAAACATAGATATGTTTTCTTGTTATTTAAACAAAATAATGGGAAAGTTAATAGTGTTATTGAAAACAGACCTAATTGGGGTTATGGAATTCCTGCAACTGGTATTAAAAGATGGGCTAACGAAAATTCATTAGATCCATGGGCTGTTAATTTCTTCCTTGCAGAGAACAAAGAATGAAGGTTATGTTATGTATGTTTGTATTAGTTTAATAAGAATACTTTGATGATGATATAAGTTGTAATTCTACCTTTTGAGTAAAAAAAAACACATTTCATTATTATTACAGGGCAATTATATATACACACATATATAAACACAGAATAAACACGTAACAAAGCATCACACATCACATATTTTTATTATAATTATCAACAAAAAGGAGAAGAACATCAAAGAAATCATCTAAAAACAAAATAGAAAGAAAATCACACACACAAAAATAAATAAAACCAAATTAATACCTTCCATTTTCATAGTTCATCTCATTATATTGATATCCACCATCATAATGAGTTTCATTACCTTGTGGATTCCCAGGTTGTGGTTGATGAACATGTGAATTTTGTCTACTTGAAGAACCAGTATTTTGTTGTTGAACGTTATTATTTGAATTAGAATTATTTGTTGGTCTTTTATCTTCTTCTCTAGGAACCACATCAATTAAGAAATCAAACATATCTGATTTTTGTAAAGCTAGTGCAATATCTGATTTTTGTAAAGTACGTCTTTTATTTTCTTCTGCATGAACCCATGCTCTCATTGTTAATTCTGTTATGAAAATATCACAACCTTTGGCAAACAGTATAGGTGCCTCTGCAGAGATCATACGAACTTCTTCATCTGTTTTCATCACTTTCTTGATCCTAGCTAATGGTAATTGATGATTTTTAAAATCATGATCTTGTGATTCAATTGAATTGATAGTTTCTTGCCAATAATTCATCATAATGTCACGATAATGACCAGATAACCCTTGTGACACGTTACTGAAAAGACCATCAGTTCCCATAATATCTTCCTCGGAAGCAACGTCTTCTTCCACTACTTGTTGTTCTTGCTGTTCTTCTTGAGCTTGTTGTGGTATTTGTGGATCCTCATGTTGTTGTTGTTGTTGAAGTTGTTGTTGTTGGTGGTGTTGAGCTTGACCATCTTGATCGATGATGATTGCAGGTTCTGTCTGTAGGTAATACTGCTCGTCCATGGTAAAGAGTGGATGGATATTTCAAATCAAACAATAAATGTGTGCAGTCCTGTTGACAATTTTTCACCGATGATTTATTTTTCTAACCCAATTCATACAATGTTTATCCATACATACACTGAATTGTGAATAGATCATGACGAAACAACCAACTCAGGCAGACTTTTCACTCTACGCAAAGACACTCACATACAACGTCATCACTCGCTATGATCCCAACATTGAACATCTTCTATACCAAACTCCACATTGTCAACTATATCAGTACTCATCAACTAGTTGTGAATGGTCAAAATTAGATTATTCTGGAGTTTTAGCTATATATTCTCGAGATATCACATCATCTAAACATAGTTCTAATAAAGACGATATATATACCCATGGGATCATCATATTGAATAAATCAAGCACGGATAATTTTAGTTTAGGTTTGTTGAGTAATTTAGATAGTAATAAATATGGGATAAGTGAAGTTAAGATAGAGAGTCAACCTGATTATATTGTTGTTAAGAGTTTGATCGGTGACGTTTATGGATTTTGGGTCCATGAAGAAAATGATAAAATTGTATTAAATTCCATCATTAATCGTATATTGAAAGGTGATCCAATACAATAATTGACCATAAGAACGTGAAATGTATATTATTATTTATGTTTACAAAACATCATTCATCTTTCTTCTTTTTCTTGTAAGTTCCTCTTTTCTTTTTCTCTGTTTCACCATTCATTGAGGTACCTGGGATTGTCTTACCAGAAACTTGCATCTGTTGTTCTCTTATTAATTTCTCTTGTTGTTTTTTAGTTAATTTCTTTGGTTTTTTCAATTTTTTGCCATCTTCATCAACTAAACTACCATTAGCAAGTTTTTGTTGTGCCAGTGCCTTTTGTTGTTGGAGTTGAATTTGTTGTTGTTGTAAAGCTGTAAGATTTGGATCATTTGGTCCTGGAAATTGATTTCCATGTTGTTGTTGCATTTTCAAATGATGTTGCATTTGTAATTGTGCTTGTTGTTGTGGAGTTAGCGCACCACCATTCATTGGGTCATTATTTATATTCATGTTATTATTATTATTATTATTATTATTTTTCATTAGATTGTTGTTGTTATTCATCATATTATTACCGATTCCTGTTGACATTAAAGGAGAAGAGATATCATTTCTGTTATGTTGATTGATTGCACCTTGTTTGATTTTTTCTTTACGTAGTTTCCATTGTTCAATGAATCTTAAACGTGAGAATTGTAAAGTTTCTGTTGAATTAATATCAACTCCATTGATTTTTTTACTATCATTAATTATTGTCATAAACTGTTCATACTCTGAAGTTTGTTGTGGTGAATCCTCATGCATCTCTCTAAACGGTTTAAACGCTTTTGATTCAGGATTTGAACATTCAACTCTATGATTATGAATAACTTCATCGTTTACCACTCTTGGATATTCACTTTTGATCCATATTGAATTTGGTGATGGCACAGATAAATCTAAATTTCTTTTCGTTATTGATAACAATTCAGCTTCCATTGACAAACCTAAAGTATCACTAAATCTTTGTAAAGCACTATCAGTTTGATATAATAAATCATAGAACATTGAAAGTTGAGTTGGTCTTAATAAACATTTATAACTCGTTGGTTTCAAATGTTGTGGTTTGATGTCTTTTTCTAAATGTTTATCAACTAATCGATGATCAATGACTTTTAAAATCAAACAACCTTCATAAAATTTGATACCTGCATCTCTTAAAACTTCAACAACTGCACTAGGAATTTCTCCTCTCGCAACACATTCTAGAAACTCTTTAACCATGCCATTACCTTTAGATATAACACCATCTTGGTTTCCAAATCTATAATGGTTTTCATGGATGTGGAATTCTAAAGATGGATCTTCATTTTGGAATTTTGATAATATTTCCTCATTAGTTTCAGCGAACTGATAGCGTCTTGGTGTAGGGTTATAGGGAAGACCATGCTGGTTACCGAGAGTGGTTGGTCCCCTGTTACGTTGGTGTGATTGTGATTGACGTTGTTGTTGGTTTTGAATTGATGAGTTGTTTTGAGATTGTGCACTTTGTTGTCTCGTTGTCATTGGCTGTTGGGGCATATCTTTATTGAGAGATGATACACCTAAATCTGAGTTATTCATATCCTGGTATGATCTCTTGGGTAGAGACATCGCTATAAATCTAAATAAATAGAAATATAAATTATGTCCCAGAAACCATTATTTTTCATGAGAGAAGAAGGAAATTACATCCAGACATCTTTAGAATTAATATATAAACTAACTAAAATCACACATTATTTGAGAGCATTCCACACGTCTTGAACACCGAAAATGGAAGTGAAAGTACCAGCTAAACCAATTGCACCTTCGTTGTAGTTCAAGAACTTCAAATTATTTAAGACGATAAAGAAATCTAATGAGTCCCAAACTATTCTTTTATTAGCTGCATACTGTTCAGCTAATAGGGCTTTATCTTCTCCGTCTTTCTCAACAGTAGCTAATTTAGCAGAAACAATCGATAATCTTCTTAAATCGTTGACTAAACCAGCTAGTAAACCAGCAAACCAGAACCAATTAGCATAATTTGGAGCTTTAGTGAAAGTCTTTGGAGAAACTAATCCTAGGATTTTAAACCAAGCTAATGAATCTAATGATAAATAACCAACGTAGGCTAAATTCTTCAAGACAACAGTTGATCTGATGATGGAATCACTTAATTTATTATCAAAGGCCTTAGAAGCATCACGTAGATGGTTTAAAGGTTTTAAGAAACGTAAAGCTTTTCTAATGAATGCTGATTGATTTTGTAAGGATTTGAACAATTGAGATAATTGAGTTAAACCTTTTGTTCCAACATAAAAGGATAAAAATCTTACTAAATATTGGATTAATCTTAATGATTTTTCACGACCAGCAGTTGAGTCTAAATATTTAATAAATTTTAATAAACTTGGATGATAAATTAAAGAATCAGCAACCATTTTAATGGATTTTAATAAATGTTTAATATTGTTTCGTTCAATTGAAAGAAAAAAGAATGTTTGTAAAACTGGGGAAAATGAATCTTTTTATAAAAAATTCTAGTCATTTTAAAGCAATTTAACCCGGATTTGGCCCCGTCCAACCGTGGTGGAAAGAGAACTTTGGAAGGGGAGTTCCATTTAGCCGGGCAGAGGTGTTCCTTCTGAAAACTTACCGATTCTCGGAGAGAAATAAACAATTTTATCCGATTTGCTCCATGATTTCAGTTCGTGGATCTAGAGATATAGAAGAGTATGTACATTGTAGAGTGTAGTAGTACATATAGTAGTGTAGTAGTAGGAGGAGTACTTGATGATGATGTGCAGTAGTATTGGTAAATCTATATTTTTCTACCATACACATTTTCAATCCAAAATAAAAATCGTCTTATCTTATAGTTTCATCATCAAGTTTAAGTTTCTAATGTGTTCCAAGTTCTTCATCCACTCCACTGATCTCCTTATAAGTCGGTCCTTTTCTTAAAGGACCATCAACAAAACAAATCCACATCAACCAATAACGTGTTTTATCTTTAAGAACCCATAATTTTTCAAATCTATGGTTCTTAATATCGTCCCATACCATAAACCATCCATAAAGAAGAGTTGAACAACTGAAAAGAAGGAAATTGAGAAATGAAAGTGCTAAAACAATATATGAAAAGTAACAACCAATTATTTCTATAAGTGGAATGTCATACATCTCGGTAAGATGCTCGTTGTATGCCTTTGTTACACATTTGTCACCATGAACTCTCCAAATCACAGTATGTAGAGCTATAGTTAACCACATAATAGATTGAGCGAATTCCAAGATCAGAATCACTCCTGGTACCAATAAAACAGGTTTTGAGATTGAGATAATCAATAAGCATGAGAGAAAAGCCACTGAAATGCAAGAACAAACAAAAATGACTTTGAAACTAATATCGTCATCAAATTCTTTAAGAACCAAAGGATCAAAAAAGAATATTATTGTTGAACAAAATATTTGAAGAATTCTAATGAAACTACCAACAAGAGCAATCTTCACACTAGTCATTGTATAAAATATAGTGGTACCTATTTATCGGGATTTCCAAATGTTGAACTGTAAAAGGAACTTGAATCAAAATGAAAGAATTGGTAAACAAATATATATCAAATTTCAATTTATCAGAAAACAGAGACTCACTCTTAATTGGCTACTAAAAATAGACAGTTAAGCCTTCTTCTAAATTGAAGCTTGATTGCATTAATATTATCTTGTTGCTCCAGTGACAGCCAACTGGGGTCTCTTCTTTTATTGAAAATTTCATGCATGTTATTTTTTTTTAAGTGTCTTTATTTTTTCGATTGATAATTAATTGAGGGATATATAATTTGATGGAAGACTAACTTGTAGATTTTAAATAGTGAGTCTTGTGACTTGTAAAATTATATCAATAGATCAGAGTGTAAAGAAACTGAAATGGCAAAATATTGTCCAATGTATTGATAATCCCAATCGTGTCAGAACTACAATGGAATGAGTCTTGAGAGATTATACTGTTGACTTCTGAATCCTGGTCCTGATACTTTGAAAATCATGCAGATTTACTATATGCCCTTTTGATTCTTGAAGTACGTACTGTTTTTTAATAACACTCTTTTCACTGAAATTCGTCCAAATTATAAGATAAATGTAACACGTTGTTCCTCTTTAATGTGAGCGACTGGGACCCTAGGATTGGTACTGGTTGAGGTGGCAGAAAATAAGAGAGAGCGTGAAAATAAGCCATGACTCATGAGACAACCACGAGTCACGACTCACTCACGAATCACAGTCTCAGGAATCATCTTAGAAACCCTTTTTTATATGCAATAATTATACATAATTTTGACACTTGACAGAACAAAGCAAAAATAATGCGTTATCGTGCTTAATCATGTTCATCTACAGACTACCAAGTTAGTTTCAACTTTCAACCGAATTTACAAATCACTAATCTAATCGTGATTAACCAAAAATCAAAAGAATCTAACAATATCTAGACACAATCCAGTAGTCTTGAATCAACAAACTTCTTAACAAATTAAAAATACAAAAGCTTAAAAAAGATTTTTATTTTGTTATACTATACACAAAAAAAAAAAAAAAAGGTTGTGATCAACAACCATTAACTCTGTTGGAAATACAGACAAAACTACCATGATTATTATAATCAAATTTTCTTTTAGTTTTAGCTGAATATGGTCTGTCTCTATCCCATAAAGCTGAAGCACTAGCAACCCACTCAGCAGCTACTGGAAATGTTAACCCACGACCAAAACTTTCACTCCAAGTCAAAAATGCGCGTACATTTCCTCCATTACAAAGGTCTTTAGCATCTGGTGTTGAGGCTGAGTTTGGTTCAGAATAAAACCAATTTCTGAGTCCTTCATAACTAGGTACGCTGATCCCATGTCTGGTGTCCCTGTTCCAAATATCAAAACTGTTTCTTTTAGTTAAGCGATCATTGTTTTCAGTTGAAGAGTAATCAGATGTTGAATCGGATCCAGAAGAACTTGAACCAGTGACACTTTTGAAAGTCTCAAACAATTTTTTTTTGAACTCTTTTGTAGATGGATCAACTTGTTCAACATTTTCACGTTTAACTTTGTAGTTCTCTATTGAAGCCTCATTTATAACATTACTTGAGATGAAATTTTGGTAGTAAGCACTATCTTCTGTTACATCATTGATTAATGAGTCTTCATCTGTAATCAGAGATGACAGTTGAAAAACACATAGTACAGCTTCTGCTAGATCATTTTGGTCAACAGACTTCAAGTAACGCTCGTAAGAATCTGATAAATCAAATCATTAGCATTAGCCAACATGTAATTCAAATTCTTGATCCCAAACATGTCAACATTGAGGTCACGGGATTATGTGTTCTGTTTTCTGTTTTCTGTGTTCTGTGTTATGTGTTATGTGTTATGTGTTATCTGTTATCTGTTTAGTTTATTAGTCTATCCACATGAAGAAGTTCGTTTGACTGGTCTTCAACTGGTGCTGGATAAGCATAAGAAGTGACTGCCATTGCCGTAATGGCGATGATGATGTTTTGATATTTCATATTCCAATGTTAGTAATAATTTGAAAGAGTTGAGAGGTCAGATATTTGGAAACGCTTAGAAAGGATATTGATTGATTAAAAAGGTGATTTCAAAAGAATGTGCTCTCCTGTAGATATATTTTTAGTGCCAGGGTGTTTTATTAAATCTATTACACCGCTATCTCTTGGACCAACTAGCCGTCATGGCTCTATATATGCTTTGAGAAATTTTGGAAAGATTTCAAAACCACAGTTACATTTGTAGAAATAGTCAATTAGTTATAATGTGAAATTTTGTGAATATACTAAGCATTTAACGAAGTAATTTTAATCAAATGACTAATATGATTAATCAAAATTGCGCCATATGAGTAATGTCAGTAATTTAGATAATAACTCTTGAATTAGCCCAGTCCATCAATAAGTTCCAAGTTCTTCATCCACTCCACTGATTTGTTTGTAAGTCGGTCCTTTTCTTAAAGGACCATCAGCAAAGCAAATCCACATCAACCAATAACGTTTCTGATCTTTAAGAACCCACAATTTTCCAAGTTTATGGTTCTTAATATCGTCCCATGCCATAAACCATCCATAAAGAAGAGTTGAACAACTGAAAAGAAGGAAATTGAGGAACGCAAGTGCCAAAAGAATAAATGAAATGTAACAACCAATTATTTCTATAAGTGGAATGTCAATTAGCACGTCGAGATGCACGTTGTATTTTTGTGTTCCACAAGGATTACGAGAAGATCTCCAAATTAAAGTATGAAGAGCTATAGTCAACCACATAATAGATTGAGCGAACTCCAAGATTAAAATTACACCTGGTACCAACAAAACAGGTTTTGAGATTGAGATAATCAAAAAGCATGAGATGAAAACAACTGAAATGCAAGAACAAGCAAAAATGACCTTGTAACTAATATCTTTACTGTATTCTGTAATAACCAGAGGATCCAAAAAGAATATTATTGTTGAACAAAATATTTGTAAAATTCTAATGAAACTACCAACAAGAGCAATCTTCAGACTAGCCATTGTAAAATATAGTGTTATCTATTTATCCTGGGGTTAAGCTCTATCGTGGGGTTTCCAAATGTTGAACTGTTGAAGGAACTTGAATCAAAATGAAAGAATTGGTAAACATTGAACAATATATATCTGATTTCAATTTATCTGAAAACAGAGACTCACTTTTAATTGGCTACTAAAAATAGACAGTTAAGCTTCTAAGCTAAACTAAATTGAAGCTTGAGTTGCATTAATATTACCTTGTTGCTCCAGTGACAGCCAACTGGGGTCTTGTGCATGATCACTTCAAACTTTATCATGTATGTTATTTATTTTTTAAGTGTCTTTATTCTTTTTGATTGAAAGTAGTAATTGTTGAAATAACATGCAAGTCTTGTGAGTCGTGACTCGTGAGTCGTGACATGTTATAGAACTATATATCAATAGATCAAAGTGCAACAGTTTTTGAAATGGCAAAATTTTATTCAGTTTAATTTAAAATTTCAATAGTGTCAGACTTACAATTAAATGCAGTTCGAAACCAAGCAAATGCTTTAGACTTCATTTCACCTCAAAATGAGGATTTAGAACGTACTAAATGTGTATGACCCAATTAATATTGGACTTCCCAGTAATGGTATAAACCGATTGACCTAGTTAACTGGAGTTTATCATTCCATTTAGCTCCGCACGGTGGACCATTTGTACAGTTGTTCCGGCGACAAGTACTTACAGCCTATAGCTACGTGGTTTGCGAAACATAGTCGGACAGGCCAGATTGGCAAGACTGAACCGATGCTAACTCGTACGGCCCTAGAAGGTCATGCCTGGAAAAACAGTTATAAGGAAAATCAAAAACACGGTGTAACGTACACAAATACAAGCTAAACAGAGCTAGAGTTTAAAAGAGTGTATAGATAAGAGAAAAAAATAAAAAAAAATGAGAGTCTCAAGTTTCAACATTGAAATTTCAACGTCCTGACTCCTGATACCAGCTTAATCAGGCAGATTTACAGTATGCCTTTTAGAATACTGTTTTTATAAAACACCTCTTCAAATTGTGCATAGAACTAGCCTACGTATCCCAAATTCCAATACCCATCAACTTACCAAACGATAATTCAATATAGTGATCAGATTTTACTTACATTTCATTTTAAATTTAGATTAAACCATTTTTATTTTGTTTCTATTCTTCTTGTGCAACGATTCCAAGTGAATATTCCCTAGATTTTTGAATCAATAAATTATCAGCTAGAACTAATGCGGTCATAGCTTCAACAATTGGAATAGCCCTTGGTGTGACATTAGGATCATGTCTTCCTTTGGCAGCTAATGTACCCTTTTCACCATTATATTTGACAGTTGTTTGTTCTTTTGAAATAGTAGCAACGGATTTGAAGGCAACTGAAAAGTAGATATTTTCACCATTTGAAATACCACCTTGAATACCACCTGAATTATTAGTTCTAGTTCTTAATCTTTTACTGTCCTCATCAAAATAAAATGCATCGTTATGTCTTGAACCTGGTATTTCAACACCATTGAAACCTGAACCAATTTCAAAACCTTTAGTTGCAGGTAATGATAACATAGCGTGAGCTAATTGTGCTTCTAATTTATCGAAAACTGGTTCACCTAACCCAATTGGAACGTTTCTAACAACACAAGTAACAACACCACCAATTGAATCTTTTGAATCTCTATATTTTTCCACTTCTTTAGTCATTAGTTCTGCAAATCTAGCGTCTGGACATCTTATTGGTCCACTTGCATCAACTTGTTCTCTGTCAACTTTATTCAACAATTCATGGAATTCACTGGAATCTCTATCCATTTTAATTGAACCAACTTGACTGACAAATGCGACGATTTCGACATTATTAGCTAATTTTAAAAACTTTTCAGCAATGGCACCAGCAGCAACTCTACCAATAGTTTCTCTTGCACTTGCTCTACCACCACCTGAACTTGCCTTGACACCGTACTTAGTCAAATAAGTTAGATCAGCATGACTTGGTCTTGGGAATTCATCCATTGTGTCTCCTTTATAATCGTGTGGTCTTTGATCTTCATTGGCAACTAGTAGACCAATAGGAGTACCTAGGGTTCTACCACGTTCAGTACCTGACTGGATAAACACACGATCTTTCTCATTTCTTGGGGTGGTTAGTCTTGATTGACCAGGACGACGACGAGTAAGTTGTGGTTGGATATCAGATTCTGATAACTTCATATTTGGAGGAACACCGTCAACGATGCAGCCGACTGAGCTACAATGTGATTCACCGTAAGTTGTGACTTTGAAGAGAGTGCCGAAAGTGGACATTCTGTAGGTATTTTTTGTCTTGTTTGTGTGATGATTTGATTGCAATCGTCGAAATAATTTTTTTTTCATCGGGATTTTCTCATCAATTTATGTGTCATTTTTATAAGAGAGAAGAGATGAGTATTAATTAATTAATGGAATATAAAGAGAAGATTGATGGAATGAGTCATAAACATTTATTAGATCACCAGCCAATGAATCAATGGTGAAGTCACACTCCATTCCCTTCATTCAACTCATCAACTTCTAACTGCATCTTAGCTAACCATCTGTTAACCAACCCTTTATTCTCTATAGTTAGCTCATCAACCCTCCTCTGTAGCAGATTATTCTCTATTTCTGAAGCAACTAACTCGTTGTTCAGTCTAGAGACAGTGTCCCTCGTCTGTTGTAATTGTTCTGACTGCGCAGTGTACAGTCTTTGTACATGAAGACTCTCTGGTGTTGCAGCTAGTTTAGCATATACGTCTCTGACTGTGTTGATAAGAACAAGTTAGTAATAATTTTATTTAATAGAAACTCACATGACACTCACACGCATAGAAATACTCAGGTGGCCTTTCCCAGTTATCTCTTTCTTTTAATAGCCCGATTATCTCACTTTTCCAGCTCATTTAAATTCATTTATATACTTTTATCTGTTTCTAATCATTTTTTTGGGATTATTATTTTTATTCTTCTTTATTTATAATTAAAAGACTATAAAACACACACAATATTAAGCATATAAATGTCACATGAACCACCCAGTTGGTGGAATCCATTCGCGTACATTCAATCAGACATTCCCACCCAACAACAAGCACATCTTCACCATCAACACTCTCAAAATTCCCTTCCCACAACATCAAGTCAACCACTTCAGCAACAATCAACTCAATGGTTCAATCCGTTATCCTGGTGGAATCAACAGGCATCCCCAATCCATATAGATGATGACTCCGGTTTACTCAATGGAGACGCCATAACGTCAACGGCTGTTAATAAACTGATACGGGATTCTAAGAGACTCATTTTAAAAGAAGAACCAATTTGGGCATGGTATCAACAATGTTCTGATAACACTAATAACAATAATGATACATCAAATAGTATCCTTTCAAATAATGGGAAATTAGAATCAGATGGACAAAATCATGGTGAATTATCAATCCTTGGATCAAAATCAGAGACAAGTCCAATAAGATTACCAAAATTTCCAATATCTGAAACAATTTCAAATAATGATTTAAATCATGTTGAAATCATCCCAACAATAGAACAAACGTTTAGAAATATCACACTCGTTACTAAAATTAGAATCGCATTTGAATTATATTACAACTATCCAACTGAATCTCATTTATATTTGAAAAAACATACTAATACATCTAAAGAAATCAAATATAAAAAATCATTGATAATATCTCTGAATAAAGGTAAATTCTCATCATTGAACGTTTCATCAAGGTTAAAAAACTGTTTTTTTGATACGATACAAGAATTTGAAGAATTTCAATCAATTTATCATATCGATACAATCTCAATTGAATTAGGTAAAAATCCAATATTTAATGATATTACCGAAAATATCTTCAAATTGTTAATTAATTGGAGAGAATCTTTTTTAGATACTGATGTTTTAATAATATCAGGGATAAAGGAAACTGTAAACGTTGCAGTGGAATTATTAGATGTTTTAATTTCAAGAAAATCTTTTCCAAAACTATCAAAATCAGGTTTAATTTTAATCGATGGTGTATCATCATCAAAAGTAACCCAATCAGAAACGGGAGCTATTTATCCCCCATCAATGATCAATTTCAATATCCTGAATGGATTAATTTATAACCATAACACTAAGGTATCAATAATTGGATCATTAGAATCATTACCAACTTCATTAGCATTGGAATTCACACATCCTAATATTTTCAGATTTTTAAACATTCCTGTTTTAAACGAAGATCATGATTTTTTCATCATTCAATTGTTCAAAATGTTATTAATATGTGTCAATTTAGGTAAAAAATCAAATAATGAGAATTTTGAATTATCTAAAAGGTTGATATTACAATTATCCAAGTATTTCCAAATCCAACCAACTACATCAGGATCTAATAGTTCTAATCTTATAAACTTTAAAACTTCATCAATAGATCAAATCAATTCTGATTCTTTTATTCCAATAATAACTCATCAGTTATATTCAACAAATTTATTCAAACCTCAAAAAGTTGCATATGAACCAATAGTAATAGACGGATTACTGGAGAATAAATATAATCTAATATGGAATCTTCATGCTTTCTTAGATGGGTTCAAGAAATTACCAAACATTGACACGAAGCAAGAACTTGATTTGTTATTGAAAACTTATCAGAATTGGGATCTTTTAGTTAATTCAATCGATAAGAACAGAAGAGTTTCCATAACTACGACGAATGAAGTCAAAGAACAATTACCTAAATCAATATTGAAGAATAAACAAAGTTTAAAAGAGTTAAAGAATATTTCAAGTGTCATAGATTTGAAGAATAAATCAAGTACTGATAATTTAAATGAGGTTAACAATTCAGATCCTGTGAAAAAATTTGAAATTGGACCAGATGAAAAAGAATTGTCTTTGATGTTGGAAGTGTTGAAGATAAGAGATTATTCTGCTTGTTTGTTAGGGGAGTGAATACACATTTCTTAATTATCATCAAACTTGTAGACACACAATTGTGAAATGTAAACAAAGAAAAAAATACGAAAAAAAATAGTTAGAAGTTATAAGTGTACTTCACTGGGACGAAACACTGATATAAATCCCTAATATGTTACTACCCTCTAACAAAAGAGTATGTACAAACGGGAATCACTACCATGATAAACGTATACTAACATCTAAATATTCAAGATAAGGAACCCATCAGATATTGAAGAGAAACAAGGTGTATCTATCAAAAGATCCCATACAAACATGATGATTCAAGATCCTTCTTCACCATCTGTTCAAATAGCTACACTCTACTCGTTAACACCGGCCACACACTCTGAAAACATTCCAATCTTTACATCTAAAGAATTGACTATAGGAAGAAGTAAAAAATGTGATGTTGTTATATCATCTTCATTAACAGAAGTATCATCGATGCATTGTAAAATTATACCGATTGCTCAATTAGGCCGTAAAGTGTTGAATATCATAGATACCAGTTCCAATGGGACGTTAGTCAATGGTGAAGATATAAAAGATGGGTTAAAGATCTTGAAAAATGGTGATTCAGTTTGGTTAGGTCAAAACCTTGGATTTATTTGTAAATACGTTGAGAATGAATTAGAAGAAGAATTGAAAGAAAACGAAAATGATTATAATTCAAGAAGGTTTGGAGATGGATACATCCTTGGAGAAGAATTAGGATCTGGGCATTATGCTACTGTTAATGAAGCTATTTCTAAAAAAACTGGTGAAAGATTTGCAGTTAAGATATTTAAACCAATAAGTGTAAATGATGCTAAATCGTCATTGAAATTTCAACAAGAATTACAAGTTTTGATGAGTTTGAAACATGATAATATCGTTAAATTAGTTGATCGATTCATTGAACCAATCAATAAATTCCAAATATCAACTTATTCAGTTCTTGAAAAAGTTAATAATGGTGAATTATTTACAAGAATTGTGGAAAAGACTCAATTAAATGAGACTGAAACAAAAATCATCTTCAAACAGTTATTACAAGGAATGAAATATTTACATGATAGAGATATAATTCATAGAGATATCAAACCTGAGAATATCTTATTGAACATCGACAACAAGGATCCAAATAACCCAATGATTGAAGTCAAGATTGCTGATTTTGGATTGGCTAAATTCATTGGAGAATTGAACTTCACCAACACTTTATGTGGTACTCCATCGTACGTTGCACCGGAGGTTTTAATTCCAAGTTCTGAAAGACAATACGCTAAACCTGTTGATATCTGGTCTTCAGGTGTTTTATTATACGTTTGTCTTGCGGGATTCCCACCGTTCAGTGAAGAGTTGGGGCCACCATCAATGAGAGAACAGATATTACAAGTCAAATATGCCTTCTACAGTCCATATTTCGATAAGATTGACGATCTTGCACTGGATTTGATTTCCAGACTGTTGGTTAAAGATCCATTAAAGAGATTAACCGTGGACGAAGCGTTAAATCATTCTTGGTTGACGAATTTCAAAGATTTGGAAACTTCGATGGAAAGAATTCAATTAAATCAGAATCAAATCCCCAAAACTTTCACTGAATTATCAAAATTGGGCGGTTAATAAAAAATTTGTATAAATTAAACTGGAATTTCCGTTTTGTTTATTCATTTATTATTAGAAGTGATTAAACAGCGGTTAATGTCATTGAAGGATTTGTTTATGAAAGATTTGGTTGCTGGTGTGTTGGTTGGTGGCGATGAGGATCAAGTTTGTACAGAAGATGAAGCAAGAAGGGAACTAATCACATGGGCATCAAGATTGGAATTTGAATCGATGGATCTTAGAGAGAAATCCAAAATATTAGGCGTACAATTGATGAAAAATAGTGATTTATTAGAGAAAAGTAATGAACTGATCAGAGATGGGTTGAAATCTTTCATGGATGAAACTAATGAACCAATTAAAGAGTTAAATGAATCTTTGAAGAATGTTAATAGTAGTATTAAAGGTACTAATGTTCAATTGGGCAAACAAAGGAAACAATTAGAAGATGATATTTTCAGTAATGGATTCAGTGAAACTATTCAAATGTTAAGATCAATATCAACTCAGTTAGATCAATTAAAGAATAAATCAATAACTTCAAATTATGTACATAATAATAATAATAGCATTAAATTGGAAAATAAATTAGATCTGATATCAAAGAATCTAAATTCATTTATGAAATCACAAGATTTGAAGTATAATAAATCAATCAATGAAATAATAAATAAATTCAATCAATTTGATAAATCTATTCAAAATATGAACAAATCAATTGAAGATTTACAAAATAATACTAATATTCATAACAATGATAATGTTCTTATCACTCCTAATAGTTCAATACTAGATACTCAATTACCATCAAGTCCGGATTTCAAAAGAATTACAAGATCTAAGGCCAAAAGCCGATCATTTTTATCAACTTCAATAACGAAACATCAAAAGAAACAACCCTCAGTTAGATCTAATACCAAAAAAACCAAATCGAAAAACATTAAAACAGTTAAAACAAATTCACATCCAAGAAAAATATTACAACAAATTGATTCTAATATATTATCACAAGATCAATTTAAATGTATAAGTTTATTATCAGATGATCAACAATTTGATATATAAACAATCCCAATTCAAATCTTTTCAATTTTAGAAATCAATCTATTCAATTCAATTGAAATTTTTAAATTCTTTATACCTTGAATCCCATGATTAATGAAATTCCAATAATATAATTCATATACAACCATGTATCGTTGAACAAATTTCTTTATCTTATCATCAGTCATTCCTCTGCCTTTTTCTAAAATCAATGCATGTTCTTGTTGTGTTCTCCATGTTATAACGTTATTTATATCATCTGTTGAATAAAAAATAGAATAATCAATAAATTTCCAAATCTCTTCAAATTCTTTCAAATTATCATTAATTCGTAAAACGTCTTCATATTTATAAAATTTCAATAAATTCGATTCATCATATTTCAATTTCAATTCATCTTCATTCAAATGATTAAACCCTAAAAACCAACCTTCAATAATAAACACATCTATAGATCGATCACCTTTAACATGCAACATTTCCTCTTGTTCAACTCTATCACCTTCACCTGAGAACAGTGACTTATCATATCGTGGTAATCCAACTATTTCATCATCTTCACCGACTTTATTGATCAATTTATTTAAAGTTGAAATATATTTCAAATCATGAGTCCCTGGTAATCCTCTTCCCTTTAACAATGGATTTCCTAGTTCATTGAGTTTCAATTGTTCAAAATGAGTCAGATATAGGTCATCAAGGGATATAACAAATGTTGATAATTTATAAGTCTTTTGGATTGTGGAGGATAAGAGAGCAGAAAGGTATGATTTTCCAGAACCTTGTGGACCTGACACTGAAATGACTAGTGATTTTGAAGTTGGAGATTTTTGTTTCTTGAGTAGTGCATCGTTGAGGAATGAAAGTGATGCGTCTAGTAATGAAGACATCGAGATATATGTGTATATATAATGTACAAGTATGATGAACAATTCTTTATTTTGTTTTTTTTTTCAATTTATATTATTTATGGACTATATATACCTAAATAGCTTTAACGTCTTTCAATTTGGCAATCAGTTCATCAACGTTAGCGACTTTGACACCAGCTTCTCTAGCTTTTGGTTCTTCAACTTTCAACACTTGTAATCTATTTTCACCAACTCCTAATTCTGCAAAATCTGAAATTTTCAATTTATCCAACTTCTTCTTTTTAGCCTTCATCATGTTTGGTAAACTAACGAATTTCGGTTCATTCAATCTTAGATCAGTGGTGATGATTAAAGGTAAAGAAGAAGTTAAAGTTTCTTCACCACCATCAATTTCTCTAGTGACTGTGATTGAATCTCCAGATGATGAAACTTCAACTTTTGCAGCATTAGTAGCTTGTGGCCAATTCAATAAACCAGCCAACATTTGACCAACTTGATTAGAATCATCATCAATTGCTTGTTTACCCAAGATGATTAGGTTTGATTTTTTATCAATTGCAATCTTGTGTAAGATTTTAGCTATTGATAATGGTTCAATTTCAACGTCTTCTGATCCAACATCGATTAAAGTTGAAGTATCAACACCTTTAGCTAAAGATTGACGTAGTATGTCTTGTGATTTGGCAGGACCGATACTGACTGAATGAATTGATTCGACAATTGATTTATTAGAATTTCTAATCTTAACAGCTTCTTCCACTGCAATGTCACAAAATGGATTAATACTGAACTTGACACCAGTTTTATCTATTCCTGTTGCAAGTTTGTTGATGCGTGGTTTCAACTGGTAGTCTATAACACGTTTGATAGGAACAAGGATGTTGATCTTGGACATTGTGATGTGATTTTTGGAGGGTGTCAAATGTATTTTGGGTGAGTATTAAATCAGTTTTTTTTTGACTTCGGGGTGGTAAATTTATTAATTTATTACAACTATCAATATGAGTGTATACTAAAGGAATAATATATAGAATAAATAGAATAAATAAATAAATAAAATAGACAAATAAATATCACACAGTTCTCCTCTCCAAAGTCTCAATTTCTGGCAACTCAAATCCCCATTCTTCTTCACCTTTTCTGACTTCATAATATCTCTTCAAGTCAATTCCATGTCTTTCATGGTTAAAGAAACTAAACCATGGAAATAAGAACAAGGCATATTGAGAGTTCTTTGAGTTTTTGAAAGTCACTTCTTGTAAATGATCGTTCATCGTTGGTTTGACACCCAATGCTGGTAATCCTTTACTCAAATTACGCTTGACTTCAAATCTATCTTTACTGACTTCTTTACTATTCTCAGTCAACCCCCAGAATCTACCAGTGGAACGAGAATAGGCAATGAAGAAGCCACCTGCGAATCCTAGCAATGTTGCCACTCTGAGGACATGACCAGGGGGACGTTTGTAATTAGTTCCGTTCAATGGATCTAAATATTCGAACAACATAATCCCACCTGGGAAGGCACCAGTACCAACTAACCATGAAGCGTAGTCTGATAAACGGAAGTAGCGAACCACTTTGAGGAACTGAGGATCTGAGTCGATGACTTCGTATTGGGGCATATTACTAATTGTGGTGATATGTGTATACTATAGTGACTAGTCTATTAGTAATTGTAGTATTATAAATAGAAGAGAGTGTGTAGTTGGTGAGCTCCTTATTTGTTTGTGGAGTAAAGAGCGTTAGGGACAAGTGCTGAGAATTACGCAGGATATCCCGCTAGATTTACGCCGCCACTTCTAGAACGATTCCACTTCCCGCCACAAATGAATTTGTAATCCGCTAAAAACAAATAAAAACTCGCTGAATTCTTTCAAATTTTGAATTTATTTTCATTTTATTCTCTTTATAACAATCAGAGTCACAGTTCAATCACTAAAATGGTCAAACAAATCACATCCGAAGAAGAATTCAACACCGCAATCAACTCCTCCACTTTAGTCATCATCGACTTCTTCGCTGTTTGGTGTGGTCCTTGTAAAATGATTGCTCCGTTATTGGAAAGATTCGCTACTGAATACACTGATAAAGCCATCTTCTACAAAATTGACGTTGATGAATTAAGTAAAATTGCTCAAGAACAAGAAGTCACCGCTATGCCAACTATCATCTTATACAGAGATGGTAAAGCCGTTGATAGAATCATTGGTGCTAATCCAAACTCCATCAAACAGAAAATCACTGCTAACTTATAGATGTAGTTGATGTGTGTGTTTTATAATGGATAACTAGTTTATGATGACTTGTGTAGAGTGTATTTCTCAATATCAATTGATGAATTATTATGTGTTTGCTCTTAATTCCACGTATAAGACATATAGTATACCAAACACCCGTTTCAGATCCAAACAATTTATAGATACACTCAATGTGAATTCCTTTGAACTGCACACTCCCACTACCACACTCCCACTACCAACGCACCGTCTCTCTCTATCTCACACACTCTGCTATCTAGTGCTATAAGTACATCCCCCGGTATTCACACACTCCCACCCCGGAATTTAAAAAATCACCAGAAATTTCTTCAAAACAAAAAAAAATCATCGCCAAAACACCCAAACAATTCTCTCTTAAAATGAAAACAAACATTATGTCAGAATCAAATATCGACAGTGAATTATTACAGGATTCCAACTCTGAATTGTACTTCACCCACAACCTCCAGCCACTGGTCTTCCACGTCTCAGTCACAGAGGACGACAGACAGGGTCTATCTCAATTAATTGTCCAACATGGTGGTGTTTTAACTGATGAAATCTCTTCAAACCAAGATAAAATCATCATCATTTCCAAATACGGTGAAATCCATCACGATACTTATGATCCCAGATTCATCTACGATACCGTTTATGCTAAGAAACTTATGAAACTAGACAGTTATAAAAATGTCGTTCAGGAGTCATCAGCAGGGGATGTTCAACAACTAGTTAGTTATTTACATGAGAATCAAGGTAATGAAGATAATAATAATAATAACAATAATAATGAAGAACATGCTACCGATGAACCTAATGACGTCGCTGATGATTCAAATACTCAAAATGAGCAAAATTCTCGTGTTTTAAATGCAATTGCAGAAGCAAATGATTCAAATAAAGCTGTTGCAGTTATTTCAAATTCTTCTAAAAATGGTTTCACTCAACAAGAGGATTTAATCATCTTGGAACAAGTTAGACAAAATCCTCATAGAAGATCTTCTCATAAATTATACAATGAAATTGCTAAATTAATTGGTCGTCATACTGGTAATTCAATAAGATATAGATATAGAACAAATTTATCAAATCATATACAATACGTTTATAAAACAGATGAAGATGGGAATTTAGTAACCGACTCTGAAGGTAAATATATCAAAGTTGATGAATTACCAAAAACTTTGAAAATAAAATTCGTTGCTAAAGAAGATTATACATTAGCTAAAGAAATTAGAAATGAATTACATTCAAGAGAACAACCTGAATTAGATAGAAATCCAACTGAAGTCACATTATCTGGTAAATTCTTTGAAAATTTAGCTACAAAATTCCCTAATCATTCTAAAGCATCTTGGAGAGATCGTTATAGAAAATTTTTAGTCCCTTATGGTATTGATAATTATATTAATTATTATGAAACTGAATTAGCTGAAGGTAGAGAACCTGAAGAGATCAAAAATTTCACAGGTAAACATCTTTATAAATCAAAGAAAAATTTGAAAAATATCGAACAAGAAATTGGTTCAAAATTAATTGAACATAATAATCAATTTCAAGAAAATAATGAACAAAATTCTAATAAAAAAAGGAAAACTACTTATACAAAATCTCATAATAATTTACCAACAGTTAACGATTCAACTAATGTTTTCATTGCTGGTGATCATGATGATTTACATGATTTAGAGAATTCTAATTATTATAACGCTCATACAGCTGCTGCTGTGGCTCAAGCTACAAATAACTCAAATCCAGAAAATTCACAAATCCCTGATCCTGTTGAATTATTAACAAGTGATTTGGTTACACAAAAATTCTTCACTTTCCAACCAATAATAACTGTATTAGAAAAAATTTCTGAAATTGTGGAAAGATCTTATGATTCAACAGATGCTGAAAACTTGATTGAGGCACTTTACGAAGAAGCTGGTATTCAAAAAAAATTTGGTACTTTTATAATCACTTCAGTTTGTGGTGATTTAGCAATGATTCCTAAATATATTGAAATTTTTTTAAGAACTGGTGAAAATCCTCCAAATAATACTCATGGTATTTGGACACCTAGAGATGATGAATATTTAAGATCAGGAGAAGATGATAAAATGAATATCGTTAGAGCTTTACATGGTGATAAAAGAATTGAATTAAGAAAACAATTCATTTCTCAAGAATTGATTTGAATGAGTGGATTTTTTTTTCTTCAAAATAATGGATTATTTTATAATTCTATTGTTTATTGTTTTTATTTATTTGTTTACGTTCTATTTCGTATCATGTTTTTGTATATTAATGGTATTACATACTGTAATTTGTGTTTGAAATAAATGTTAATCTCAACGGTTAGTGAAAAACAAAAAGTGCCTCAAAAAATGTAATTCTATTAAAAGATGTTAAAATTTATCAATATAAAATGGCTGTAAGGAAAAAGCCTATTCAAATAGATCCAGCAAAGAAGGACACATATGACTCCATCGTTGCCACGATAAACGAGATTTACATCAATAGATTCTATAAAGATAAGGAATCAACAAGTATAACAGAAGATGAAGAACTTCCTTTAATTGACAACGAATTACTTGAATTATCAGACATTAACGATGAATTTAACGATAAAACTGTTAAAGATTTTGAAATCATAAGTGCATTGAGATATGATCCACAATTAGCAAATCATCAGAATAAAGTAGTTGATGAATTTTTTTATTTAAAATTTGATAATGAATTTGAATTCAATAATGATTTTAATCAAATATCACCAATTTTCAATGAACCTGCTCCAAATAACGATTATAACTCAAATTTATACTTCCTTTTCAATGAGCATTATCAAAGATTGAACTTCTCATTAACTTATTTCAACATTGAATATCAAATCGATAGAGTTGATTTTCTTTTAAATTTACATCAAACGTTGAAATTCTTGAGTAAATCTAAACCTTACAAACTACGTGTTTCCGTGAACAGGCAAGGTGATGTTAAAACTGATGCTTTTGAAGTCCCTGAAAGGTTTAATCTACTGGATGGATTAACCGTTGATTCAATTCAAGATTATATTAATGGTGGTTCAACTTTATGGAAAATTCATATTGATACACAATTCACTCATATTTCTCCCTTCACTTCATTCAAAACGACAAACAGGAAACACTATTCAGATGCAAGAGATCGTTGTATCCCTAAAGATATCATCGAAGGTGAACAACATGAAGTTTTATTATATAATAGTGCAAATCAAGTCATGGAAGGTTCTATAACTAATGTTGCATTTAGATTATACGATAAACTAACAGACACTTACGGTTGGTTCACTCCTGCACTGGCATCGGGTTGTCTATGCGGTGTTGTTAGGCATATGTTGTTAAGTAAAGGTTTACTTCAAGAAAAGATAATCCATTTGAAAGAGGTAAAAGTCGGTGATGAAGTTTTGTTAATGAATGGTGTGATGGGTGTTGTTAAAGGTATGATTGTATAGAGCTACAATATATTCTATATTACTTATTATTATTATTATTCTATTTGAGCAATTTTTTAATCTCTTCATCATTATAACCTAAAATATAAAAAATATCACTTATTTTATCAGAATTTAATTTACAAGGAGCCAATTTTTGAACTTTTGGTTTAGCATTCCATGCAACACCCCAACCTGCAACTTTCATCATTGGTAAATCATTTGATCCATCACCAACACAAACTGTTTGTTTTAAATCAATCTTCTCCAGTTCTGCAATATATCTTGTTAAATCCGCCTTTTTATTACCATCAACGACTTCTCCCAAGACTGTACCATCAAATATCAACTCATTTTGTTCATTCATGGTTGATCCTAATCTATTAGCGTATGCATAATCTAAATCTAATGTATTTTTAACAAATGTAGCTAATTCAATAAATCCACCTGATAAAACAGCGGTTTTACAACCTGTTTTCTTAAGACCTTTAACTAATTCGAAAACACCATCAGTGAAGACTAATTTTTTCTCTAGTTCATCCCAAATTGTAGCTTTGATACCTTTTAACAATTTAACACGTTCATATAAAGATTCTTTGAAATCTAATTCCCCATTCATGGCCCTTGTTGTGATTTCTTCAACTTTATCTTCAACACCAGCGTATTCAGCGATCAATTCAATGACTTCTTGACGGATCAAAGTTGAATCCATATCAAAACAGAATAATTTCTTATCTTGTCTAAATTCATCATTTTTTTGTAATATTAAATCATATTTCTCAGTGATTTCGTTACATTCATTAGCTTCAATGATTAGATCCTCTTTCAATTTTTGAATCAATTCTTCTTCGTCTTGATCGTTTAAGAAACTTTCAGATTTTTTCAAATTAACATGAAATTCATATACTCTGTTCTCACTCAACGTTAAAACGTTGTTGATCTTCAATGGTAATGAGTCCATAAATGATCTGAACTCGTAAAATTCAGCAGGCTGGATTGGTTTGTGGAAGATGACTGTTAAAGCGTACATTGATAGCCAATAAAATCTGATATTGAAATTGAAACAAATTGAATAAAACTGAAAGAATTTCACTGATAAAACCTTTAAAGTCAGAAAAAAAAGACTCGTTTCGGATTTAGATGGACGAAAAAAAAAGTCTCTGGTGAAATGTAAACAATTTGATGATTCTAAACGATACAAAAACAACTCATCAATTACGAGGATGATCTCTGCAGAAGACGCTAAATTGTTCAAAGTGTGGCTGTTGGGGAAGACTGCTGGGTTATCTGACGCTGAGCCTGAGGTTTTGACCGATTATATCATTGCCTTGTTGGGTAATAAAACTGAGGGAGATGAATTAGTTAAATTGTTATCATCACAGTTGGAAGATTTCATTAAAGATCACGATAAGTTTTCTAAAGAAATTGTTGAAACTTTAAAGAATAGAACGTTTATATCCAAAGTCAATCCAGATGAACAAAAGAAGGAAGAACAGAAAAAATTAATTGAATTAACCAATATTTATAAACCTGATTTTACAACTTTTACAGTCAAGCATGATAAGAAGAATTTAAAAGGTAGAGGTCCGTTTGAACCGAAGAAATTACCACCTGGGGTCGCTGCTAAAATCAATCAAAAGACAAGTAAATCAACCATCCTAGAAAATGCTAGCACTGAAGAAGAAAAAACTAATAAATTAGTGATTGCCAATATCCCTGAAGAAAAACTAGATGAAGTTGTCTTAAGAAGTTATTTCCAAAGATTTGGTGAGATTAAGACTGTTAATATCCAAATCAACTCAAGATTAGCAGAGATCGAATTTGGTAATCATGAATCTGCAACAAAGGCATGGGGTTCACCAACTCCAATTTTTGATAACAGATTTATAAAAGTTTTCTTCAAGAAAGAATCACCTAAACCGATTGCTAGTGAAGAAGTAGAATTTGATATTGAAGCATTCAAAAAACAACAAGAATTAAAGCAAAAAGAATGGGAAAAGAAACAAGAAGAAAGAAACGCTTATAATAGTAAATTGAAACAAATAATTGAATTAAAAGAAAAAATGTTGATGAATTTCGAAAAAGAATTATCTAAATTAGAGAAACAACTAATGGAAAATCCAGAATTTGAAGAGGAAATCAAATTAAAATATGACAAGATTCAAGAGAATATGGATTTAAACGGTGTTACTCCATTACAAATTGCTCAAGATAAAGCTAAATTAGAAGGTAAATCTTCATACACTGCTAAGACTGGTGTTATTCGTGGCAGTAGTAAGAAAGTTAATGGAAAAATTCCATATTCAAGGCCAAATGGTAATAAACTTGATTTACGAACCAAATCAGTTTTAGTTAAAGATTTCAATGATGATAAAAGCGAAGAATTACAAAAATTCGTTGACAAAATCAAACCAGATAACGTTGAACAAATGACTAAAAGGTCTAATGATCTAGTCATTACGTTTAAAGATAGATATATTGCTGAAAAATTCATGAAGTTAAAAGTCCAATTAAGTGGAGATAGTCCTGTTTTACAAACATCATGGGATGAAAAACCTAGACCAGTTTCAAGCTCCACTGATAACGATGTAGAGATGTGAATGATGATGAATTAACTTGATAAATTTATTTGATAAAAAAGATAAAGTGTTGCTGGTTAAATAATTATAGTTTTGCTTTTAAGATAAAATTGTGGTTCAACACAAAAACTGAAAAGTTGTAAAAAATGTTTTGAAGTAAACTCAATTATCGTCCACTCATGTGATATTTCTGAGAGTTGTATTATAATGGAACAACTCAGTATCTTATATGTAAATATTTGGGCCAGTACCATTGTTTCATTAGCATTTTATAGTTATTATCAAGATTCAGAGTATAAAAGACTACTACATTCGGAAGCACAGAGAGATTATTATCCATTAGATTTCCACACTACAAAGATATTTGAAATTATAGAAGTAAAAGAAAAGAAAATGGTGCCCAATGATACAATTGATAAAGAAAATCAACTTATTTGTAATTTACCTGGTTTTGTCGTTCTTGATAAGAATGGCGATATTAGCTATAAATTCATCAAGACGTTTAATTCATTTTTCACTCAAGATTGGAAAATGTTTGAAATTTCAAGCAAAAATCATAAGAAATTGAAACTTAATGATGATTATATATCGTTGATTCATGGTAATTCCAAATGGAGTATATTTAAGAAAGATATATTGTTTCCAATGAAAATTTATAGAAGACATGTCAATAATGATGAAGAAGATCTAGAAGAAAGTATGAATGACTCTGTTATGTCACAAGGATATTCTGCTATATCAACTAATTCAATGTGTCACACATCACCTTACATTGAGCCAATGATTCAAAATAATCTTAATATTAAAAAAAACCAATTATTACCATATATCGAATACAATCCACATCCAACTTTGAAATTATTTGAGAATAGAAAGATTAGTAGAATTTATGTTAAATATTATCATAATTGGAAAGTTGGATTTAAGATACAAAAAAATTCTGATTTTGAATATGAATGGATTCCAAATGGTTATCTACAAAAATCAACTGTTCAAAAAAATGAGTACGCTTCTGAAAGAATTGGTTTCATGAGGTTGAAAAAAGATGATTCTAGTTATAAATTATTCATAAATGATAAAATCATTGAATTGGAAGTGGCAATATCAACAAGTTTCTTACAGTATATATTAAATAGATGAATTTTTTTTTATTATTCTAATAATGGTTCATCATTTCTTGTGATGAATCCATTTTCTATTAGATCTATTATTTCGTCTAATGTATCAATGGTACAATCTATCTCTGCTCTATTTCTAATACGTTCATTTGCTTTAGTTTTGATCAAGATGGTTGCATAACCTGCTCTTGCACCACTCAACATATCATCCATTGAATCACCAACCATTATCAAGTTCTTAGTTTCAAAGCCCCAAATCTTAGCAATATGCTTCAATGGTTCAGGGGATGGTTTAGGTGGCTGAAACTCCCTAGTTATAATGGTATCGAATTCAATTCCAGGTAAATGATTACTCAACAGATGATTGACTGGGACGATTAGATTTCTGGTACATATTCCCTTCTTTAACCCCATTGAGTCCATGAATTGCATCAGTTTAATCAATCCAGGCTGTGGTTCCATTTGTACCATGGCTTTATGTTCAACTTTTGAGATCTTTTCATGTGCGATCTTTTGTTCTTGAGGACTTAATGAATTGATGTATTGTAAGATATCAATCTTGGGATCCTTTAAATCTATGGCAGATCTCATCTCAGTGAACATCCATGTTTGTGGGAGACACAGCGTGCCATCCATGTCAAACACTATCGCATGGAGTGGAATGTCATTGGAATAGCGAGGGTTTAGTATGATTCTACGGGCCATGTAGTGTCTTTTATACTTATAATCAGAGGGTGACGTCTTGGGTTTTTTCGAGCTATCGGAAATAAATTGGAGGGAAAAGGGACTTAAATATAAAGAGAAGACCAGTTTTATATTTGGGAGAAAGAGTGATTGTGGTCATTACATACTAAAGCCAATTTAACCGTCATGTCGGCCACTATTCCTTACGATCCTGATGAATTTGACAACAATCCGTTCGCTGAACCAGTGTCTAGTTCCATAAATCAATACAAAACAACAGAGGGCAAGTCAAATCCACAAGAAGAACAACAAGACGAGGAAGTTCCTATCAATTCAGAGCAAGAAGTCCCTGTGGAAGTCGCTGATGAACATGCAAACAGATTGAAGCAACTGATTCCGGAAAGGTTCGACACTGAATCCAATTTCAAAATATTGGTGAAAGTTCATGGATTAGAAAGATTTGGTTCTTTAACTAATAAGAAGGAAAATCCAGGTATAATATTTGATTTACAAATATTCAATTTACCACATTTCAGAAAGAAAAGTTATAAGAATTTAAAGAAATCATATTTTGAATTTGATAATTTTTTCAACTATCTTAATGGTGCTAATCCTGAATGTTTTATACCATCAGTACCATTGAGTCATACAAGTTATGGGATTTCCAATGAAGAAGATTATAAAACTGTTATTCGCAATTTCAACACCTGGTTTCATAAAATCATATCAAATCCAATCCTCATCAGAAATGAAGAATTTGCATATTTTATTGATAGTGACTTTAACTCATATTCACCAATTAATAAATCCCAATTACCAGCATCTGGATTGAAAAGGAAAACCTTGAAACAGTTCCAACCTCCATATGATGAAGCGTTAGAATTAGCAGAATTTAGACCATTAATTAAATCAATCTATCAAGATTGTAAGAATATAATTGAAAAATTAGAAAAATTATCAAGATTGAAAAAAAATTTAGGAATTAAAGAGAATGAACTAGGTTCTCAAATCATAGGGTTAAGTAAATTAGAAACATCACATCAAGGGATGGTTAATATGTGGAATAAAGTTGGTAAAACAATGAATTTAATTGGTGATTTAGATTCGATCACTGCAAGTTTAGATTTGGCAACAATTGGTGATGGATTACAAAACATTGTTAATGATGATTACGTTATTAAAGAAGCATTGACAAATAGGCATTTGTTGATGAGAGAATTGATCCAAGCTCAGACAAATACCAAGTTGAAACATGAAGCAGCTAGAAAATTAAAGAATAAAAGAGATATTAATCCAATCAAAGTTGATGAAGCAATCAGATCATTGCATGAAGCAACTGAATATGAAGGTAAATTAAGTATAAAGATCCAAAGAATCACACAGGAGATGCTGATTGAGAAATCTGAGTATTTGAAACAGTTAGATGTACAAATTTTGAATATTTTCAAACTATACGTATTAAAGAACATTGAATATGAAAGAAGAAAATTGAACGTTTTAGAAAGAATTAGAAATGACGTGAGATCAGTGGATCCTAACGGTGGACTAGCAAGACTAGGAAGAGAACATGATCCTATTATTATGAACAGTAATAGTAAGAATAATAAGAATAGAAATGGAGTAAGTCAAGGTATTAACGGTGACAGTTGGAGTGGTGATAGAAATAAATCGCATTTTAATGAAAATTTACTGAAATTAGACACACCGATTGAGTTCACAGAAGATGAACTGGACAACAACGTCACACAAGAAGAGCAAGAAGATGAGTTCGACGCTAGAAATGCTGCTTCACTGCTGGGAGAGTCCACTTTCTGAAATAAAAAAACACCGTTACCCTGATAATATTATGTAAGAAAACGACTTTTCTGGTTTGCGCACAGCGGAAAACTCCAAAAAAAAAACTGAAAGCAAAAAAATGAAAGAAAATTTTTTTTAAAAATGGTTTTCTCCTTCCACTTTTATCTTTCACGTATAGAAAATCATACAAAATGGGTAAGTTTACAACGAATGGAAAATTGTTATTCATCATCATGTTGAGAGTGGCACTGAACTACCACTGCTTATCAATGTCATGCCCAATCCCTGATCATTCCCGTTGAATTGAAAAAAAAGTTCTTCCAATTGGAGATGGGTAATTACAATTAACATGTGCGATAATAACATTAAATACTCTTATCCAATATATACTAACAATCAATTATAGTGAACTTCACAGTTGATGTACGTTATCCTTCCGCTTGATTCACAACAGCCATTCAATGTGCTCTCTCCTAACTAGTTTGTTTCTTTGTTTAACTGGACTTTAGTGAGATGACTTTTTTTTTGCTGAAAAATTCCATTACGTCAGCAGGATATGTAGGAGAGAGATGCCAGGAATGATGCTATCTTGCACATTATATACTAACATTCTACTACAGCAAATGAGATCCTTAATGGACGTTGTTACCAACGTTCGTAACATGTCCGTTATTGCCCATGTCGATCATGGTAAATCAACCTTAACCGATTCCTTAGTCTTCAAAGCTGGTATTATCTCTGCTAAAGCTGCCGGTGATGCAAGATTCATGGATACCAGAAAAGATGAACAAGAAAGAGGTATTACCATTAAATCCACTGCTATTTCATTATACTCTGAATGTACCGATGATGATGTTAAAGATATCAAACAAAAGACTGAAGGTAACTCTTTCTTGATTAACTTGATTGATTCCCCAGGTCACGTTGATTTCTCCTCAGAAGTCACTGCTGCTTTACGTGTTACTGATGGTGCTTTAGTCGTTGTTGATTGTGTTGAAGGTGTCTGTGTCCAAACCGAAACCGTCTTACGTCAAGCTTTAGGTGAACGTATTAAACCAGTTGTTATCATTAACAAAGTTGATAGAGCTTTATTGGAATTACAAGTTACCAAAGAAGATTTATACCAATCTTTCTCAAGAACCGTTGAATCTGTTAACGTTATCATTGCTACTTATGTTGATCCAGTCTTGGGTGATGTTCAAGTTTACCCAGAAAAGGGTACCGTTGCCTTCGGTTCTGGTTTACATGGTTGGGCTTTCACCATCCGTCAATTTGCTACCAGATACTCAAAGAAATTCGGTGTTGATAGATCAAAAATGATGGAAAGATTATGGGGTGATTCTTACTTCAATCCAAAAACTAAAAAATGGACCAACAAAGATAAAGATGCTGATGGAAAACCATTAGAAAGAGCTTTCAACATGTTCGTCTTAGATCCAATCTTTAGATTATTTGCTTCTATCATGAACTTCAAAAAAGATGAAATTCCAGTCTTGTTAGAAAAATTAGAAATTTCATTAAAAGGTGATGAAAAAGAATTAGAAGGTAAAGCTTTATTAAAAGCTGTTATGAAAAAATTCTTACCAGCTGCTGATGCTTTATTAGAAATGATTGTTATTCATTTACCATCCCCAGTTACTGCTCAAAACTACAGAGCTGATACTTTATATGAAGGTCCAGTTGATGACAAAGCTTGTATTGGTATCAAAAACTGTGATCCAAAAGCTGATTTAATGTTATACGTCTCCAAGATGGTTCCAACTTCTGATAAAGGTCGTTTCTACGCTTTTGGTCGTGTTTTCGCTGGTACTGTTAAATCTGGTCAAAAAGTTAGAATCCAAGGTCCAAACTATGTTCCAGGTAAAAAAGATGATTTATTCGTTAAAGCCATCCAAAGAGTTGTTTTAATGATGGGTAGATTCGTTGAACCAATTGATGATTGTCCAGCTGGTAACATTATCGGTTTAGTTGGTATCGATCAATTCTTATTAAAATCTGGTACTTTAACCACTGATGAAACCGCTCACAACATGAAAGTTATGAAATTTTCTGTTTCTCCAGTTGTTCAAGTTGCTGTTGAAGTTAAAAATGCTTCTGATTTACCAAAATTAGTTGAAGGTTTAAAACGTTTATCAAAATCTGATCCATGTGTTTTATGTACCATTAATGAATCTGGTGAACACGTTGTTGCCGGTACTGGTGAATTACATTTAGAGATTTGTTTATCTGATTTAGAAAATGACCATGCTGGTATTCCATTAAAAATTTCTCCACCAGTTGTTTCTTATAGAGAAACTGTTGAAACTGAATCATCAATGGTTGCTTTATCAAAATCTCCAAACAAACATAACCGTATCTACTTAAAAGCTGAACCATTAGATGAAGAAGTTTCATTAGCTATTGAATCTGGTAAAGTTTCACCAAAAGATGATTTCAAAGCTAGAGCTAGAATCTTAGCTGATGAATTCGGTTGGGATGTCACTGATGCTAGAAAGATTTGGTGTTTCGGTCCAGAAGGTAATGGTCCAAATGTTGTTGTTGATCAAACTAAAGCCGTTCAATACTTATCAGAAATCAAAGATTCCGTCGTTTCTGGTTTCGCTTGGGCTTCAGCTGCTGGTCCAATCTTGGAAGAAAACTTAAGATCTATCAGATTCAACATTTTAGATGTTACTTTACATGCTGATTCTATCCATAGAGGTGCTGGTCAAATCTTACCAACCATGAGAAGAGTTACTTACGCTTCTATCTTATTAGCTACTCCAAGAATCCAAGAACCAGTCTTCTTAGTTGAAATTCAATGTCCAGAATCTGCTGTTGGTGGTATTTACTCAGTCTTAAACAGAAAGAGAGGTCAAGTTGTCTCTGAAGAACAAAGACCAGGTACTCCATTATTCACCGTTAAAGCTTATTTACCAGTTAATGAATCATTCGGTTTCACTGGTGAATTAAGACAAGCTACTGGTGGTCAAGCTTTCCCTCAAATGGTTTTCGATCATTGGGCTACTTTAGGTACTGATCCATTAGATCCAACTTCAAAAGCTGGTGAAATTGTTACTGCTGCTAGAAAACGTCATGGTTTGAAAGAAGTTGTTCCAGGTTATGAAGAATATTATGATAAATTATAAGCAAATTAATTTGTTTCGGTTTGATTGTGATTTTAGAATTATTTTGTTTTTCTATAACTTGTTAATGTTACTCTTTTTATATTTTTGAATATATATTGATAATTAAATCTCATTGTATTCAATCAAGTCTTTTCTGATCTAAATTATTTTGTATGATCATTGATCAATGATGTGTGTTTTGTTAAGTGCAAATTGCAAATTGATTGCATCATGGATTCTTTATAAGATCGATAATCGATAATTTAAAGTTTACAATTATTTTTCTAGAATAGTTGGCCAGCTTCCTTAACTTCCTTGTATATATCGTAAAATGAGATTTGAAGTCTGGACCCGGAGTCTGGACTCCAGACTTCAGTAGTATTTTGGTAGAATGTTGTAAATAATATACAATCATTAAAATTGAAGATGAGAGTTATGAGAGGTTTGTTGAACTATTTCTATTGGGCGAGTTATTCTTATTATGACTTGAAAATTGACACTCTTATAGTGTACACTGTACGCCGTACGGTCTACACAGGTGACACTGACACGTCCTGTTTTTTAGATCGTGATTCGTTATAACCGAGTTTTAGAACCGCATGCATCATCAAACTGATTGTTATATATTATATATAATAAGTTCAAAATCTGATAAATGGGCAGGCACAACCAAATTATCAATTGAAACTCTTTACACTTGAGTATATAATCCATGAATGATAGATGGATTTAGTATATATATATATATCAGCAATGCACATGTCATAAACTCGTCATATTTGTTGAAACTTTCGAAGTTTTTATTCACACATACACATAATATGATATAATCCCGATGTCAAGTTGAAGTTTAACAGTATTTGTGTTAAAATTGGAAAACTTTTTGTTACAGTATTTTGCAATTTAATAAATTTTGCTCTTAAGAACCCCAGACTTATAGTAAGATCAGACAAGTTATAGCTAGCTAGTAATTTAGAGTATTATATCTAGTTTTAATCTTCCAAAGTACTGAACTGGTTAATTTGTGTTCACTGTTCAGTGTTCAAACTTCACGTTCAGCTTGTTCACCAATCACCAATCATATATGTACACCTTGGCTGCTTGGCATACACCATGTACCAAGTTTCTACAACAACAAATTTTTCGTGCACATGTATATACATAAGTATGCATAATGTACAGCATGTAATTTACACGTTGAAAGTTTATCATGAAATTTGGCTAATTCTATCGTGTAAGTTGTACCTAGATCAATCCTCAGTCTTCATATCATCTGATGATTCTGATTTCTGAAGTCCGGTATGTTTTTAGCTCAAGGTATTAGTTGTCATTTGGTGCAGCCTGCAGGTAGGTTACATTCAAACATCAAAATTTGCTTAATATGTAAATCTTGGGTGAGTTTATGTATTTTTTTCAGCGCTTTTACTGAGATTCTATAGAGAGTGTTTAATGTAGGATATCGGTGGAAATACAATTAGTAGCTTAATACGTACGATAAAATCAAATTTATTCAACAGATCAAATCTAGCCGTTAAAGAATATTAGTCTAAAGCTGTGTAGTTAGTCGGCAGCTGCGGAATTATATCACAAAAAAACCAAGATACTGATATTATTACAATTCAGTAATTAGCTAAATGAAAAGAAAAAACAAACTGAACCATATGTTACAATGCCAAACATCAAGGGTCAACATTACTTGAAATTACAAGTAAAGTTTTAAAACATTCATGAACAAAACGAACATGATAAAGATATAAACTATGTATTCTAATTTGTATTGATTTATATTTAGCTAATATATTCGAATAATTTATTTGGCAAAATTAGACATGAGACATATTGATTTACTTGAGAATCAAAACAATACGAACTTTCTTCTATGATAGTGAGTAGACTGTACTATAGCTCCAATTCGTAATCTCATTTCAAGCGATCTAACAACAATTTTAAAATGTGTAAATTGTGTCTAGGATTAACTTTAACTGAAACTAAATAACTAATATCAGAAGTAACAATGACTCTTAATATTTTCAAAGTGATGAAATTTATTACATACAAAGATGAGGTAGCAGTAACCAAGAAACTTTCATCGACGGTATATGGGACTAAATTTATAGCTGATCCTCTTTCTAGAACACTTGAATGTAAATGATTACCTAAAACATCTTGATGATATTTCATAAAACTCTCACTTTGTAATGGTCTTATAATTAAGTCATTGAACAATTCTAACTTAATCCATTCTTCCTTTGGATCAATCCATGAATAATTATGATTGAAACTGTACCTTGAATTATTGAATGATAAGCTTAAATCTTGTGACACAGTAAATTTACTCAAAACATAGACATTACCAACATATTTATGAGATTGGTTCTCATGAGGTCTATCTGGTACACCCTCTTGGAAATAATTCATTATGATAACGATTTTCAATTGATGTAAATTAAAATCTGGATGATTCAAAAAATCAATAATTCTTTTATTTATTGTATTTGTTAATAATTGATCTGTTAAAAAATGATTTTTATTGAAATCTTTCATGTATAAAATTGTTAAATAAGAAGGTAATGGAATGATTAAGGTATCTGAGGTGAAAAAAGTTTCTGATATATCACTCTCCAAACATATTGACAAATATAAATCTAAACTTTCTGGAAATGATGCAATTCCATTATATAAAGAAGATAATGTATAATTGAATATTTTAGTTGATGATCCAGTTGATCTTATAGGGAATTTATTATTCAAGTTATTTGGTAATTCAGGAAGATCTTCAAAGTCACTCAGAAATTCATCAATCGTTGGTATTTTGATTATATCTAAGTTTGTAGATGAGTTCGTATTACCATTAATAGAATTGTTGGAATGATGCAAATTTGGGTTGATGTTAAAATTGAAATTTGATGGGCTAAGATTAGTATTCATTGTAGTACTCATTTGTGTTAGTGTTGGTTGGTGGTGTAGTTGTGGTTTATTGGAAACAAGTAGGTTCATCCCTCCTGATTGATGAATTCCTACTGGATTATATATTTGATTTGATGCAGGTTGTTGATTATGAACATCATTTGTGGAATTGTAATATGAACCTTGTGGTAATGTAGAATATGTTGATTCTTGATTTGTCATGATTACTGATGGGTTGGTGCTGTTGATATAGTTTTGAGTAGAATCATCATGGGTTTTCTCGTTCAATTCCTTATCTACTACCTGCTTATTTTCCTTATCAGATGATTTTTTGGAACTTTGTGTAGTTTGCCTTCTTTTAGAGCATGGATTCTTTGAAATACTTGAATAAATCTCATGCAAGATTTCTGGAGTCGAAGATTCTTGAATTGTAACCAATTTCAGCACTCTGCCTCTATGACATGCAGAACAAGTTATAAATGAAGTTGGCATTTTGATCAGATAATGAGAATCTCTAATAACCAAATGAGAATGATGACCTCTGATCATCGCATATTCTCTCAATTTGGAGGGTCTTAGTATTTTTTCTTTTATAAGACACTTATATTCTAGTTTCATAGCCTTGATTTCCTCAAGATCTTTGGGCCCAGAACTTAATTTAGTTGTCATAATGAGTTGGGTTCTATTATTTTATAGTATCTTTATATCTTCACTAAAGATGCTAGTGAATTCTGATGACTGATTGCGATAGGCTGATGATGGTGGAAGTAGTTTGTAAAGTACAGTTAAATGAAATGAAACGACTAAAAGTGATCCTGAACTACAAAGTTTTCCTAAACTGAATGATTTGTGATAACTCTTTTGAATTTATTGACAGAGAGCAAAAACAATAATGTGTTGACAATTGAGCAGAGAAAGATGAAATCAATTTATTGAAGTGTGACTATTTTTTAATCTTTTTGTGTTTCTTTGTTTTTTCAAGTATTGTTTCCTTTATTTATATTTTCTAAAATGTCACTCATATTCACAGTGCATATTTTTTTTTTCCGTGAAAAGTCTAACTTCTTCATGCAGAAATTGTTCATAACTCAGAACTTTAATATCCGGATAAAATTTAAATATCCTAGAAACTACGACGATTAAAATTGTAATTAGAAAGTTAGATAATAACCCAAGTAATATACACGCCCAAGTCGTCAGTCAAATGTTTTCAAATTATCCATTTGCAACTTGTCTAAAATGGATGTGGAACTGTTTGAGATTTTAGAACGTATTTTTTTCCGGTGATGATTTTCACCTAGGTGATTCGTATACAATCCTTTATCAGTTATCAGTTTTACCACACTTTCGTATTCCCGTAGTTTTTTATACTTACTGCTCAATTAACGTATCTACAACATTGATGGTTGAAAATTAGAGTCACAAAGAATCTGTGTGATCACGAATCACGAATCACGATTCATTGATCACACATTTAGTGGCCCAGGAATAGATCTATAACTCTCACAGATCTACTCAACAGTTTTCATACCGGAACATACATCCACTATAGTTATAAGAAAAAAAAAATCACAAAATACTTGAGTCTTAATTGTTCCTCTTTATTTGTCACAGCTCGAGCCTCGCTACTGAAACCTGGAGTTAACAATCAAGATTCGCTATTAAACCTGATGTTTGAACATGACCACAGAGTATCATGCTATTTATTGATCAGGTCAAATATCTTTGTTCTTTTATTAGTTTTGCTCATCTCTATCCAATTATAGTAATAACCTGATGACTTTAGTTCTAAGTATGATTCAGCACCGTCTAATATGCGCATACATTGCGCAACCCGGTATGGTTATTAAACTTAATAGCTAGACAATTATAATGATGTTGAAAATAGTATTACATCCTTGTAACAAAATGTAAGAGTTGATTTGAACAGAATACACTAATTGAAATTGTGGAAAGCTACAAGTTGACTTAAAATAGGAAAAATAACTATATTTTTCATCCAAGAGTTGAGCGAATAATAAAGCTCTCACGAATCTGACTGGAACGTTTCTATTGTAAAACACAAACTTTTTTATTTTGCTTTTTGTGGATGCAACCAGTCTATCAACAACTTCTATTTACTGAATGGAAGAAGTGTAAAGAGCTGTCTTAGTTGCACAGTCTCACATTACCGTTTGATCTAGTTAATAAGGCAGTTATCAGTTTAAAACTCAAACCTGGAATCGAACACTATTGAATGTTTGTGGTTTATATGGACAAAAAACCATCAGGAAAGAAAAAAAGATTCAAGCGAAGCAACAGCGAAATCAGGACTAGGAGTCTAATATTTAAAGTCTTCAAATTAAAGTGAACATAAAACGGCCTGTTTCCAACCTTCTTTGAGTGTTAGTTTTCTTTAAAATAAGGAAAACTCTTCATACTGTTGAGAGTTTTAAATCAAGGTTACAACAGATATCAATTTGAACAAATATATCAATGTTTGTACCAGGGGAAAGATATGATAATGGAGCAAAATAGTCTAATGAGAGCTCTGATATAGTCAATCGCTTCGTAGTTCAGAATATTTATTTAAGGGTAGAGTTTTTTCTCAATTAAACCTGCAGTGGGACAGCCTCACCAATCAGATAAATACCTGAGTTCTGACCTTCGTGAAATAATATAAACTTTGATATAAAACTTTAGAAACTTCTGAAATGTTGAAGTCTTTTCCGCCTTTTCTAATTGCACTATTTCTTTCCATATTTACACGTCTGAATATGGATTATAGGGATTAGGCAAGGGTCCTCTGCCCCTAGTTCATAGAGACAATTTCCTCTAAATGGAGTCCTGCCACTCCAATGATTTTCAAGTGGCGGAGTTGTTCATTCGTCTCATATCCTTCAACTCAATTAAAGAACAGATTCTGCATATATGTAAATTTGTGTCCTTTTTTAAGATGAACTTCATCTTAATAACTGAAGAAAGAGTAATAGATTGCATTATGTGAGGAAAGTGACTATTTACTAGTGAGGTATAGAACTGATCGTAGATAACTAAGCTGATTAGAAATATGAAGGGGTATTTTAATCAAAAAAGATAAGTATGGAATTTATAAATTTCATCGAAACAAACATTATTGCAATCCTCATCTAATTAATAAGGATGATGCAAAAAATTAGTTCATGAAATATTAGCTATGTCACTAAAACACAATGTTTGTATAAGATGACATATGGCTGGGTTATTCCATTTTCTCCTGTCATTGAAATAGTTTCTTCTTAGAAGGTGTTTGAAGCTTCTGGGTTATTACAAGTGCCAATGAGATAAGAAGATTATTTGGTGTAATCATCAAGTAAGACATCATGTTCATCTATGTGATCTCTCATAGCTTGTCGATTTGATCCCTATCTGTCAAGATAGAGTTTAAAGTTCAGTGGATCGGAAATTTGTTACCATGGTGATTTTGGTAGTATCAACTTTCAAGAGAAACATTAAAAGTTCAAATTAGCAAAACAGTTATAAAGATACTGAATGATACTAGCTATTTTTGAATATTTCTATCTGGCAAAAAAAAATGTTTCCTTCTATCAACTTCTAGATCTTACTGATTGTATGGACATGGAAAAAACATGTCCACATTTTTCCTTTCATTTCAGAGTTTTCAGCTCTTTTAATCTCAATGCTCACCATTTTTGAAATATTAACAGTTTTGTAATGAAAAATAAATGCACTTGTCCTTTTCAGTCTTATATTTTGATTCAGTTAAATAACCAAGTTTTTTGCGTACGACACTAAAAATTTCTTCAGTATACAACATTATATTTTTGAAGCACGTTACCTGCTGAACATCAGTTTTAGAACCCACTTATTAATTTGAAGTGATATTGAATGGAAATATCTTTTATTTTGATTTTGTTCACAGAGTATAGGAAAACATGATTGAAAAAGTACAATCACAGTGCAAATTTACCCATTTAAGTGAGCATTTTATTTCAGGATCTAACTAACCTCATTATGAGATTTAATGGCATTAAAGTCTACAATCAGATGTGACACTGATATTTGTAAAGCGTATTAGTGTATGAGATGCTGATCACAAAGATTTAGATCGATAAATTTTGTGTTCCTCCAGAAATATTGAAAGGTGGGCCTACCAAGTTTTTTTAAAAATGTAAACAAAAACAAATAATCTCTACCTAGTGATCTAACTATATCCCATAACTCATAAATTCGATGTCCCAGAACTACCAAGATCTAAATAGATTCATCCAAAGTATGATTAAAAAACTCCTGGGACCGTATGAGTCTAATAAAAGGATCAAAAGGGTATTAGACAGACAGGATGAAGAATATAAAATATCCAAAACTACAGTTGTGAAAGCATTCCATAAGTGTGAGTGTGATATTCATGTAATATCAATTTCGACAATAAAATACTAATGTTTGATCATAGTTAATAAAATGCATGAAAATCATCAAAGTAAAATGTTTTCCCAGCAAGCAATTGATCAAGTTATGGAACAAATAGTAGACTTATGGAATCAAGAGTATTCTAATCAAGAAAAAATGTTAGAAGATATAAAAGACCTGGACCTTCCGGTTAATTTACAAAGTAACTACAAGTTGCATTCAATTGGTGATATTCTGGAACAAATTGATTCATTACCAAAAGTTGATAGTTCAACGGAGGAGCTAGAAAAAGAATTTAGTGAATACGCTAAAATAAGTGAGTTAGTTCAACTGAAAGTGGATAGAATTAAAAAACTGCGTAATAGAATAAATTCCTTAAAGACCCATCATGTTTTAATAAAGTTGAAAATTGGAGATCGTCAACAGATTCAAAAAAACATACCAAGTTCTAAGAATCAGATACTTCAAGAAATTGCCAAAATGAAGATCAATCTTGAGAAACTAAACAACATTGACCAATCCAGAAAAGAAAGGATATTGGAGATTCTAAATTACACTGAAAAGTGATAGAAACTCAGGTAAAACTTTAGGTTTGTTATATTTAGTATATATTTTAACATTGTTACTGAAATTTTGAGACCATATGCTACAGATTGAGATATCATTTCTCAATTAATTTGATGATTTTATGAATTTTTTATTGAAATACTTTTAATAACAGTGTAGTTAGTATTAAGAATGCTTCTAATTAAACTGTTTAATCGAATAAACCGAAACCCATATCATCATCAGATTCTTCTTTTTCTTCAACGGCTTCTTCTTCAACAGCAGCTTCAGTAGAAGCAGCAGCAGCAGAGCCAGCAGCTGGAGCAGCAGCACCACCAGTTGGGACAGAAGCTAATTTGGCGTTACCAGTAGCAATAACTTCTTCTAAAGCTTTACCTTCTAATGAAGCTAATAATTGAGAAATTTTAGCTTCTTCAGCTTCAACACCAACAGCAGATAAAGTAGCAGTGATGGTTTCAACTGATGGTTGTTGACCACCTTGTAACAATAATAAGTAAGCAGCTAAGTATTTCATTTTAATTCTAGAATAATCACGTTTAAGCTTTAAGAGGCAGACTATTCCTTAACTTCGATAAATCAAATATGTATACAACAAATAACAGTCTGGAAAATTTTCAGTACATAAGAAAACTGAATTCCGGCCCATCACGTGAAAAAGATACACTGATTAATTCAGCGTGGCCTCGAAACTAGTTTGTGTACTTTAACAGTCACTTACATAGACATCAGAACACCATATGGTAGGTAGTATTTAGTTACTAGTATGTGTTATGTATATAATTCATAGTAGTACAGTAGTACAGTAGTACAGTTGTTCAGTTAAACTTTCTTGTGGCGACACCTTGTGCAATGTGCAGTAAGGAGTTTAATACAATGTGTTCATTAATATTCAATTTATTCTATCATCTACTATGATCTAGTATCAACTCTCTGAACAGAACCAAATGGATAACCAGAATAAAATAAAAAGGAACTTAAGATCAGTGGATGTTTAATTAGCAGTATCAAGAGAAGAAATAGTGATCCTCTTGTAAGATCCTTGTTCGAGTTTAGTCAATTTTGGAATAACTAAAGTCAAAACACCATTCTTAATACTAGCATCGATATTCTCACCATCTAAGACTTCCTTTTTTGGGAAAGAAATAACACGTTCAAATTTACCAGAAACACGCTCACAAACTTTCAAGTGTTGATCAACTTCTTCTTCAGTATGACCTGGGATAATACCTGAGACTTTGATAAAGTTTCTCTCGCCATCGTAATGTAGGTCAATTTGTTCACCATCAACACCTGGAATAGAAATATGAACAACATATTTATCCTCTTTATCTAAAATATCAACTGGTGGAGTGAAATCAAAGAGATGAGTTTCTAAAGCTGAAGAATCAATAATTCTTGGAAGAACGTCACGTAAAGTTTGAGTGTTTGAAGTTTGGGGATCAATTTGATGTATACCTTGAGTAACTTTATCTATTCCTCTATTAAAACCATTACCTACAAATCGGTTGAAGCGAGCAACCTCACTGTTAATAGATTCCAAAATGTTCAACAACGCACTGTTGTTGTTGTTGTTGTTGTTGTTTGAAGCTGACATTGTAGATAGTAAGGTAAAATTTAGAGCCCTCAATTATATAAAAGACATGGAATAGAACAATAATTATGAATACCTATCAGGGGTTTAATCTGTATTTATATATGGTATTTCTTAGATTGCAAGTTGAAAAATATAACATGCCTTCTTGACTTTTGAGTTTTAAGAGTTGTGGACAGCAGCCAGGTCCTTTATCCGCAAAATTAGATAAATATTACACATGTGTCGTAAATAAATTACGTCCCATTACTCCAAGATTTGGAGTTTTGTGTCAAAACACGTCAAAACAATATAAAGCCGAGAGATGTTTGAAGACGTATTGGCGGTTACTCGAGTCGAATATATAAGTCATGTCATTATACTCATGGCCCGTTGAAAGACCTGATGGTAGGCAAGTCTTTTGATCTGAGTAGTGTAGTCTACATCGATTGCTGTAGAACGTTGTTGATGTTCATTACTAGGGCAGTCACATAGAAATACCACAAGCCACATGGGCTGTAATGATTTTGCTTCACTGAATTGAATATGTACAATTAAGAAGAGTTTTAATTCTCCATATAATGATGAGATACATGATTCAATCGAGCTTAATTACAAAAAATCAATTGAATTATTTCGTATCATTTCATTTATACCCTATTTTTTGACCTGATTTCCTTTATCATACATATTACATATCCCATTCACGTAAAGAACAACGAAGTTCTATGATTATTGAAGTGATTGATTCCTATGTCTTCATCAAAATCATTGAATATTTCAACCGCATCTATTCCTCTAAATGCATCAATTTTCGCTTCCACTACATCATCTTCATAATGAACTGTTGAGCCAACCCATAGAGAGCTAGATATGTTCATAATTGAGTCTTCTGAACCAATGGTAACACTGGATGTGAACGAAGGTAAAGATGAGATTCTTTTTTTTGACCCTTCAGGCATTGAAGCACTTTGTGTATCCAAATCAGAATCATCACTAATAAATAGTTTGTAATCTTCTAGAGTTGAGCTTAACATGTCGGTTGAATTGAGCTCATTAAAGTTCGTTACAGGTGGAATTTCAGCGGTTGTTGATGGTAGGGCAACATGATCATCTGTGCTTGTGTAGGTTTGATTTATATCTTGATTTAGGATCTTGTTGTAAAATTCTAATTCCTTTTCATCGGCATCTTCTGTGATTTTGTGAAATGAAAAGTCCATTACAGAGAAGTGTCTGCTTTTTCTAGTTGATTTTTTGATTGAAGTTATATTTGGCTCCGAAATAATCAAACTTGATCTTTTTAGAGGTTTTGGTAATGGTTCATCGATTTTACTATATTGTGGATTTGAGTAATTATTAAAACTGACTGTTTGTGTCGATGTTGATTTTGGTAGTGCAGAATTTTTTGGAGTAACCTCTCTATCTTTTGTAAGCGATTTCCAAAACTTCGAACCCTTTGAATGTTTAGTACCTGAGTTTGTAGTGTTTTGATTACTTGGGAGTATCATTGATAAACTTGAACTATAGTAATAAACAATAGTATACTGTATGAAGTGTATGTGAGCTAAAGAATAATAAGAGTAAGATATGGAAAAGATTCTATTTAAATCAAACTTTCAACATTGAACCTTACAAATGTTTTATGCACATCTTAGAAATAAATAAAAAAAGCGCGTTTTTTTGTATTATGGCACCAATCAAGAAAAACATGAAATAATTTAACGCGTATGTATCAAAATAAATTGCTTGAAGAATGAGAACGCTTAAGATTCAATTACATATTTATAGTATACTAGTCTAACATTCACGAATCACAAGCAGCGATACTAAATCGATGCCTATGCGCAACGAACTCAAAGGAAAAGTTAAACTGAAAAGAAAACTACAAACAAACTAATAATTAGAGTAAATAAAGAATGAACTAAACAAATTCCATAGAGAAAAATATTTCATCACGATATATACTGTATATGTCTAATGGTATAATTATGTATTATAGTATAAGTAAAATGGATTTGTAATTTTCTCTTTATAAGCACACATAAAAACACACATAAAAATACACACTTTTCTATAACTATACATTCATTTAGTATTGAAAGAACTGAAAACGTAGCAACTCATAAACATCATCTCCAAGCATTATAACCTGTGTTAGTAGGAGGTTGTGGACCTCCAGCGTAAGCATAGCCTTGTGTCGGTAAATAAGCAGGACCGTTAGGAACTGGATAACCTTGACCTGTTACAACAACTTGTGGTTGAGCTTCAGGTTGTGTTGAAGATTGATTTTGACGTGGTTGAGTTTGTGTAAATGTAAGTTGCTGATGTTGTTGTTGGATTTGTTGTTGAATGTGTGGAAGTGTTTGCTGAGATGTAGATCTAACATTAGGGATTTGATTGTAATAGTAACCAGAGGCATTTTCCATGGAAGGCGACCAAGTGGGACGCATTTGTTGAGATAATGGTTGCATATGTGAAGGAGCTCTGTCATTTGCTTTGATTTCTGGTGTACCTGATCTTGAAGCTAAGGAGCCTCTTGGGATTGGAATATGATGAAATTGTTTAGGAGTTTCAGCTGGTTTTGAAGAATTATTTGCCTGTTGTATCTTTTGATTTGCTGATTGTTGAATATGAGCCTGAGTTGGGGAAACTTGGGTATTAGGTTGTTGTATAACTTTGGCTTCTGGGTTTAGAGTACTTTGACTGATTTCGGGTTTATTTGTTTGCTTTGATCCTGAAACGACTAATTCTCTTAATAATACAATAGGAGTTTCGGGTGGTTCTCTTAATGATGGAATTGGGGCTTGACCTCTGGCACCTGCAGTTAAAGAATGTGCTCGTTGTTCAGATTGTGAAGCAGCTCTCAAATCCCCAGCAGCTCTGAAACAAGCGGCAGCACGTAAACAAGCATCAGCAGCATCATGGGCTTGATCATCACAACGCTCATAAACACAACTTAAACCGTCCCAAGCTGTAGCGGAAGCGGCAGCATTTATGACAGATGTTTCATCTACTAATAATCTCGCAGCTTGTGAATAGGCAGCTAAAGCGTCTGGTAATTGTCCCATTTTTAAATATAACGAACCAACAGCTAACCAAGGTAACGGTGAAGAAGGTCCAATTCTTAAAGCAATTTGAAAAGCATCATAAGCCTCTCTTGGTGATTCAACAGCTGAATGAGCTTTACCTAGTAAGTACCAAATCAAAAAATCACCTTCAGCGTTTGGTCCATGGGTTAAAATTTCTTTATTAATAGCACTTTCTAGAACACTAATTGCAATATTTGGTTCAAAAAATTTAGTACCAGGTAGTAATACCAGATACGCTTCAGCAATTAATAATTTTGGAACACTACCAACGGCGTTGATAGCATCTTGTGCAGTCTTCAACGCCCCTTCAATATCGCCATTTCTTTCCTTCAATGTGATTAAAAATGTCCATAAAGTTGCTTGATTTTCGATTTTGGACGGTGATTGTGGTGGTAGTGATAATGCTGTTTGCATTTCAGTAATAGCAAGTTTGAAATTATTTTCAAGAGATGCTAAGTAAGCTAATTTATAATGAGTTTCTCTGACGATATCAACTTCATGTTCATCTAAATGAGGTTTGTTTGCAAAAAATGATAATACTGAATGTAATGTATGAATAGAATATTGAAAATTAGAGAGTTTAATTAAACAATTGGCACCAACAAGTAGTAAATCAGGATCATTTGGGCTTATGGATAATGCACTTGAAATAGCTTGATGAGCTTCTTCATATTGGTTACAAGCTAAATGCGTTTCACATAATTCTTTCCATATCAAAGGCTCATTTGTCAAGTGTGTAAATCTTTGAATAGAAGACAATAATAATTCACTTGATCTCTTCAAACCAATATTTGAGTCTTGTAGCTTGAATGCCTTTGATAACCCAATTAGAGATTCAACATTATCTGGAGTATGCCTTAACGAAGAGTCAAAAGCTTGAACAGCAATAGAGTATAGTTCAAATGCTAAAGCACACTGACCAATGTAGTACCATGTTTTAGAAGTATTTAGTTCATAATCTTTCTGAACTCGTAGTTCATTCTCCAATTGTTTTGCTTGGTGTTGATTCTGGTCGACGTTGGATGCATTTGAGGTGTGACGTTTAGTTCTCGGTTGAGATGGTGAAGTTATACTGTGCTTAGGCATCGTTGTTGATGTTGATTTGTGTGTTAATGTTAAAGTTTGTGCCACACTCTCTATAAGCAATAGTTTTGAAATCCTTTTTGAAAATTGTTGTTGGTCAACTTTTTTTTTTCAAAACAAGGTAAAGGAATCAGGATTCATGATCGCTTGCACAGACACACTGCACAGAGATGTAGCTGCTAAACTGCATAAAAATACATGCTGATCATGTATAATCAATGCGAGCTGTTTCTGGAATCTTGCTGCATGAGATGCTCCACTAATTTACGCAACACGCATATACGTTGTATAATCATGTGCAATCATGCACAGTTGATTTTCCGGTTTTATGCCATAATATATGATATATTTTATTCATGGTAGAATAATTATAATTTGCTAGAATAATGTACCGTGTATGCACAAATATATACAAATCATTATATATAATATATATACACATGTTATATGCAAGTTTGTCAGCTTAACCAGTTGGTAGCTCCACATCATGAGTTATCAAAAGCATGGCTTCTTCTATTATATATTGGTTGCATATCACTTATTGATGAATCCTTGTATAAAGTATATTTGACTGAGATGACTCTTGAGTCATGTTCTCTATGAGACAATGGCAGAATAAATAACTTACTGGGAGCAGGTGTGATTAATACTTATATAAGTTGTTATCAGATCAATGGATTCCTGAAATATAGTAGTCTTACTGGTGTAATTCAAGTAAAGCATGTCAAATACACGTATCAATTCAAACTGGTTATATCCAGCGCCTAAATATAAAATACTTATAGAGTTGCAAAATTCAATAAAGTCTGGTGTAATCGTTGATTGTGTTGGTTGAAAGTAAGATCAATATAACAATGGAACAAATACAGTGTTTCTTTGAGTAGGTGTTTACGTGTCTTAGCTCAAATGACGGCTGCCATTTGAATATATAGATCTGCTGTGTCTGTACTTCAAAAGAACCAGTCGTAGCTTCATTGGGAAGTAAACTCTGAAATGCGAATTGAAGTGATGAATCATGATTGATAGTTATAACTTATAAAGCTATATTTAATTTTATATTAAAAGTTGAGAACGCGTGGAATAATACCAGGTGCTACATCGAGTTTCTTACATAAATCTACTTACATATGTACTATCTATCAAATAGATTGCTTATATATGCCCGAGTTGCCAAGAATATATGAACAAGTTTCAAATCCCATATGTACAGTGTACACCAAGTCACCAACCTACCTATATTAATAGCTACATAGGTGACCAATGAGTCAAAGTTTGGAAGTTAGAACTGGCTCAGGAGTCGGAACTCTCGTCGCTTACAGGTGCTATAGGTTCCACGGCCAGCCCCTGAAATTTAACGAGATGAGAGATCATATATTGGTGAGTGACAACTTACAAGTGTACATATACATGTAGCTACATAAACCCAGAAAACGCAAGAATTCTAGAGTAAATAGAGAAAATTATATGTTTTGTTGTAGAGTGAACAGACATACTTAGAGAATAAAAAAGTTTCAATCAACCCCACCGTTCAAAAAAAATCAAGCTAGCTGTATATTTGAAGCTGGTAGTAGATCTGCTACATAGTACAGTGTGGATTTCAATTTGAAAAAAAAAGATTAACCTTATAAAATGAAACATAAAGAGATTTCAATCTTATATCACTATTTAAATCTAACCATGTTGTGATTCGTTTTTGGAAGCTGAAATGATTATAGTTTCACCAATGATATGTAAGGAAATTTTTGCATACAGTTTATTAGATCTATAGGGTCTATTGTGGAGCACTGAATTACTTCATCGAATAACCTCAATTCTAAGATATAATAAACTTTTTTAATATTTCATTTAAACATGTTATGCTAAATTACTGATATCTTTAATGAATCCAAAACGCAAAGATATAAGAAGTACATCAATAATCTCTAAAGAGCAATACAGCTTATTATCTTATATATAGGGCAAAAAAAGATAATTCATTAATACGTATATCTATGTTAGCAACTAAGTTAAGCTTAGATTTAGATTTAGTCATGGCTGATCAATATTGTTTAAGTTCATAGTTATAAAGAGGATACATTTTTGCAGTTAAAACTCACGAGCCACTACGTCAACTCAAACTACTACACCTGGGCCCTGGAAATATAATTTATTGGAAGTTGCTACTGATGGGGATATAAGAGGTACAGGTACATCTTTTGTTCCCTCATTCCCGCACTTTAAGTAATTCTCATGAACGGTTCAGGTACTGTTGAATGTCATTGCTGAATGGGTTTATAGCTAGTTCTTCAAAATAGTCTATCTAAATACGAAAGCTTACAATTTGAAGTTCGCTTCTTTCTTATCTCAAAAGTGAATCACCTGGTAACTAGCCTCTAGAGTCTAGAGTCTAGGGGTTATATATAATGATGACAAACTTCATGAATTCAAATTTCAACGGTGATCCTACATATACATACGTATACATTGATAAAGTTGATCGTTTACATGCACATGCATGTTCAGTTCTTGTACACTCGCGCGCGTATGACAGATTTCAGTTACTGTTGTATTAAAAATTGGGACTGGGGACTGGGTAAGAAATGCCTAATACTTAATACAGAGACTAATAGATATAGGTTGACTCCAGTGGTAGTTCACTTGTAGAGTTCTATACGATTAGTCTTAATTATGAATAAAAGTAGTGTAATAGATCTGTATTCAATTAAATAAAGCTGTTGTTAATGTAGTTCTTGTAGTTCTTGTTCTTGTTCTTAAAGCAGAATCTTGTCAGGGAATCCTCTGCTCCTTATATAGTAGAGGATTAAGCTCTATAGAACAATTCAGATACTATAATTGGAATCTGAGGTTAATTGTAATGGTCTAGAATTCTGACATAATCAATGTTACTATGAGAAATATGTAACACTGTTTCCTGTGCGTTCATACATGTCTAATTATCAGTAAATCAAATTTTCAATTGCCATGATTTTAAGATCAAAGCTTACTACTTAGTCGTGATCCATATAATATATATACAATGCATATAGTGTCCACTGCCCAGTCAGTGCAGAGTCCTGTACTCGCTTTTTGTCTATATATATTATATAAAATTGTTCTCCATGTTAAAAAAACTCACATTGTTTAACTAATCAATATGGTGCGGATAATTTAATAATTTATAGCTTATATCTGCATCATTCTGCAACTTTATGTGAAACAAATCTCGCATTATACAGCTTGTATATGTAATATCTGAGCCCTTGAAGAAGCCAAATGCCGCGACTCTAGAGCCCTTAAATTGTAACTTGTAACACGATATACTTGTAAGTTGTAATTACACAATATAAGCTGGTGAGATGGCTTAAGACTTATAGAACATACGAATAGAATTTTGCCAAAGGGTTTTATAGACTTTTTAGTTACGTGTACCATGGTTTGTGTTTTAGTGAATTAGGTGTTATATGAACTTTCAGTGTTTTTTTCGCATCTTTGATCACAAGTACTCCAACTAGTTGCACTCGATTGGTCTTATGGATAATCATAATGAAGAGCAGCTATTAAAGCAAAATGAAGATCAGTATTAAGTGAAAACTGAGTAAGACTTTAGTAGTATGGAAACATTTGTTTTCAGTTTCCAGTAAAAACGACTTATTAGATTATGTTGCTGAGAAAATTCCAGTTCCTCAAACTTAACCTAAAGCATGGTCAATTGATGAAAGCATGGTTTATATTTTATTTAAGTTGGTATCTTAGTATAGTGCCACATACCATTCCATTACATACCATTCCATTAAAAAGATATATGTAAATGGTCTGAAGATTTTTCTGTTTTCTTTGAAACCCTTAAATTAATACACATTCTAGAGATAGAACTCAAGAAGTCACGGAACAAGCTGAATTATTTTATAGATTAACATGTAACTACCGCTTCATCCACTGCTTCCACTATTTGACGTAAAACTGGGCAATTGGATGATGTTGAGTCAATAATATTTCAAACATTGCTTTTATCAATTAGTATGTCAGAACTTTCAGAAAGCTTCATCTTGACTGCTCTTGTTTTTAAGGATTGTTCTATGTACTGTCTTGAATCAAATCTATCAATGTTATACAAATTGGACTCGCGATTGCCTTTTAGTTGATTTGGATCAACTTTGCATTTCTTCTTCTTATCAATTAAACCATGATTCATTTGATTCTTGATGGTTACCAATTCGTGATAAATAACTTGAAGTTTTGTGTATTCTGGATTTAAATTTCGTCTCTTATTTGTTGAGACTAATGGTATAAAAGGTTTTGGATTGTCCGATTCAAATTTAGATAATGATGATTCTGAGTATATTCCACGGTTCTCAATATTATCATGGTTACCCAAAAGGTTCTTCATATCATATCAATGAGATTTGTTTGAATTTATCTTAACATGGCAACATCCAACATCCATTAATTGAAAAAATAAACTCAAATATATAACAAAAAATAGACTCCATTCCTAAGCAGGAGCGCTGGGTTCCAATAGGTAGAGCACTGGAGATGATGTTTTCTGCTTCTGATTCAGAAATCCCAATGAATTCAAATCTATGCTTCTTCACAGTTTGCATGGAATAGATATGTAGTAGTTGAGGCTTGATTAGTATATTGATATTTTCCATCAAGATCAAATTGGTTTGAATTGTCCATTTTGCGAGTGTAATTCTAAACATCTCAATGGTCTCACCTTCTTCTCTATCTATGAATGAATTTAGATAAGCTTCATATCCTTCAATTGAGTTGAAGTAGTCATCATACATTTTTTCTTGACTATTGTCTTTTTCAGATAAAGCATTCTTTGAAAGCTCATATATGGATGATTTTGCTTTAGATAAGTTCCCAAAGTGAATGCGACTTTTAATTATCTGCCGTTGAGTTGACTGTACTAATAAAATCATTCAAATTTGATTCTGATGCAGTGTAGTCTACCACATTGGTTAATTCAAACCGCGATTGCAGACAATGCCGTGTCACTTTGAGCGCTAATGGTCCATCAATCATTTCATACAACTCATCCATACCGGTTTATTCCAATTTCAGCAATGGTAATGATATTTTTGTATAATGAAAAGAAATTGATGTTAATTGAGTGTTAAGGGAAAAAGCTGTGGTGAATGAAATTGAAGTTACTTTGATTCTTATTTTCACAATGATAATCTTCGTCTCTCCCAGTTTATTTTCCAATTTATATAGAGGAGTGAAATAGATTAATCTTACAAATTTAGATTATTTCTCAAATCGTTGATAGTACTCTCAATTAACAATAAAAATGGCCCTTTTCAGCCCCAAACTTTTTTAAAAACATGCCCAAAAACATGGTAGTAATTTAACTCTATGATTGCTTGTTTTAGTAGGTATATGAGTTGATTTGGAAATTTTCATATTTTGTTGACGAAATGTTTGCATCATCTTTATAGTTACCTCATTTGAATCAACACAAATATCTTGTTTGATTATCAATACGTGTAAACTGGTATTAGTAAAAAAAGCAGTTTAAGTTTATATGAAGATGATAATACTAACCAAAAATATGACCTACAGTCTTTGCATGATTCATGAAATAGTTGTTTTTTGAAATGAAAGAGTTTCTACTATTAACATGACAGTATTTACATCTTAAAACTCTTGATCTTAATTTCTAATCTGGTTTTATCGGCTGGTTTATTATTAATGTCTTTTGATCGATATGTTGATAAGCTCTACTATGAAGTCTTTGAGAAATTGATAGCTTTGACGACTAACCCATAATTTGTTAGAACTCCAGTTTCTTTAGCATTTGAGGGTAAACCTTGGGAAAAATAACGAATGTTGACAGAGAAATATTTATTCAAATTTGGGTCTGACCTATGATGTTGACGATATTGAAGTACCAGGAGTTGAATGACGTGAAAATGAGATCTTTTAAATACAAAAGTTGGGTAGTTATACTTTGGCCCACTATTATGGTTATGCCACATTAACATGATGAGATAAAAAACGTCTTAATTAACAAGGAATTCTTAGTCAATTTGGCATAAAAACCATCAACAAAAATGTCATTACAAGAATTAGTGAACAACTTCAAGTTTGAGAAAGTCCTTGATTCCAATCCACAAACTAAGACACTTGCTCTGTTAGGCTCAATTGATTCACAACCAGGTATAATCACTGTCGAAAAATCACATTTCTCATTTGATGAAAATTTAGAAGGTATATTACCAATCAAAACCTGTGATTCTGATTTCGCCTGCATCAATTCCATTGAAGAAGTGAAGTCAATTACCCAAAATGACATTTATTATTGGGGATTGTGTATCTTAAAACAAGACATTGATAAGGCACCAACTGCAAAATTAAATTTAATATACCCTGCCACTGAAACCCATATCAAAAAATATACTACTCAACAATTACATTTGATTGAAGAAACACCTGAAATGTATAAGAAATACGTCGTGCCTTATATTGATACCATGGTTGGTGATAGATTGAAATGGGTCAAGAATATCTTATACGAAGGAGCTGAGGCTGACAGAATTGTATATAATGACATGAATAAAGACAGTGGGTTTATTTTATTACCAGATATGAAGTGGGATGGAATCAATATAGACTCATTGTATTTAGTTGCAATTGTGTATCGTGATGATATCAGATCCCTGAGAGACTTAAACATTAATCATAAGAGTTGGTTAAGAGAAGTTGGTACAAAAGTTAGAAATGCAGTGGCATCATGTTATAAAAACAGAATTTCAGCTGATCATTTACGCTTATTCATTCATTATCAACCTTCCTATTATCATTTCCATGTCCATGTTGTTAATGTGTTGCATCCAGGATTAGGTGATGGTATTGCCGCAGGAAAGGCGATCTTATTCGAAGACGTTATTGATCAACTAGAGTATCTAGGCGAAGAAGGTTTCATGAAGAAGACAATCACTTACGTTATTGGTGAGAATCACGCATTATGGAAGTCTGGATTGAAAGATGCACATACTGAAAGATTGAAACAGCAAGGTGTTTCTGTTTCATATTAAACTGCTGAATGGGTGTGGTTGCTATAAATGCTGGGTGGAATAATTGCTAGGATACATTATATATACAAATATGCGTTCTTTAATTGCGTAAAGTCATTAAATTGTACACAAGTCTTTCCTGTTAAGACAATTTATATGTCAAAACCGCAAAACCAAAAAAAAAAAAGATACATAAAAACACTCATCTTCTTAATATAACCAAAACACAGTGAATGGGCTCCAAAAGAAAGCAATTGGGGTTTGACCAAAGCTCTGATGAAGAAGAGATTATACCCAAAATCACACATAAAAAGAAAATGAAACTTCCCAAATTGATGTTAACGAATCCAGATGATGATGATAATCTTGTTACGAGGCCAGCATTGGGTGCTGCTCAATCAAAAAAGGACAAAGAACCAGAGGATTATCTCAAGATGGCAATTTTTGACACAGAAGAATCACAACAAAGAAACTTACAACCCCAAGCCAACAAGGGTAAACAAAAATCAAAAGTTGAGTTGACTAAAGAAAGATTGCAAACTTCGTTATTTGGTAAGATTACAGAGGCATCACACAATGAGCCAATTATAAAGAAACTAGCCAATGATCAGTTGCCAACTAAATCAAAAGGGCTATCTATAATGGAAAAAATGGGTTTCAAAATCGGTGATACTTTGGGTAAAGATAATAAGAACGAGAAGGCATTATTAGAGCCAATTGTCCAATCTATTAACATTACAAGAATAGGATTGAAAGAGAAGAATTTGATTATACCTAAGGAACTGAGGGATGAAGATACAGATGATTTCAGAAAAAGACTACATGAAGAGAATCATCAAGTCAAACTAACAAAAATTATTCATAAGATGCAAAAATATTGCTACGAATTCTCAGGAGATGCTGAAACTGATATAATGAAACTAAATCCAGTTGATGTGAATGTTTTATGGAGAAGTTATGTGATTTATATTCAACAATTATTGAAAGAGAAAAATCATATTGAGGATAATAATGCAGATCTGGAAAATAAAGAGTCTGACAATGGTGATAAAGAGAAAGAAGCCGAATCTAAAGAAGATATTAGTGATTCTAGCAAACAGAATGATAATCAAGATGAAGAATTAGAATTGTTTCATGAACTATCATTGGAAGAGAAATTACAAAGACTAAATCTTCATTTGAGATCCGAATATAATTATTGTTTTTTCTGTGGCGTGAAATATGAAGAACAGAAAGATCTTTTTATGAACTGTCCAGGTGATTCAGAAGAAGATCATGAATGAAATGAAAATTGTACTCTATTCTTAATATTTGATTCTGTAATTCTAATCAGTACTGAGATTTTCCGAATCATAAAAAATCATCTCGTTACTCATTTATATAGAGACATTGAAACGAATAATGGCAACACCATTAGACAGAATCTCATCAAGTGTCAACCTCCACTCTTCAAGACTGGCAACTCCTGAAATATCAATACAACACGACAGTAGAATCACAAACCTTCCCATAATTAAAAACCTTGAAAAATTTGAAATAACACTAAACTCACTAGTTTCATCAATATCAATATATAACCCAAACATATCAGATGCTGAAGAATTAGTACGTATCGACAAAGAACTACGTGAATCATTACAAGATTTAGTGAAACATAAAGAATCAGGCTTAGAAATCAAATCATTAAAATCTAAATCAAAAGAATTAAACGATAATTGTAAAGAAATATTAAATGGATTAAGTGATTGTCGTTCAAAATTACAATCTATACAAAGTTTAGACTCAGTACTTGAAGAAAATTCATTAATGCAAAACAATAAAGTGCCTGCTGATGAAGTATTACAATATGCTATGAAATTAGCAAAATTCACAACTGCCCCACCAACTGCACAAGGTTTACCTCCTGCTGATTTCATATGGCCAAGTGAGCGTGCTTTACGAAGTGGCATGCTAGCTGTAGCTTCGTTGAATGTGGATAAACTAATTGGGAAAACTGATGGAGATAATACTGATGTTAATGAAGAAGGTGTTAAAGAAGATGTTAAATCAAGTCCAAAAGTCACTAGAAGAAGTTCATTTGGTTCTTATGGTGATATGAGTCATGATGTTGATCATGATGTCATTGATGATCTAGATTTATTTGATCCTGATGAGTTGTGATGTAAATTTAATACGATAGAATAGAACATTAAAATATTTTTGCTTGTTTATTATACTTATGTAGAGTTAATAATTCTCATTAATCTGATTTCTTTTCAAAGATACCGTTATTTACTTGAAGTTCCTTTTTGAAATCTTCAAAAGCTTTTCTGACGTTCAATTTTTCTTCATTAACACCATTTGAATTTTTCCATTCTTCAAATTCATTTTTAAATTCCTCAATTTCCTTTTGAAGTTCTTCTAAATCAGCTTCGTTAATATCAGCATCTGGAATACCCAAATGAATTGCGTTATCAATAGACTCTTCAATTGCTGCAACATTTTTTTCTTCCTTCTTTGGAACTGGTGGGTGATATTGTTTGAAAAACCCAATGACTTGTCTCTTGAACGGTCCATTGAATAGGAAAAAAGTGATGAAAACAACTATATGAACAATATAATTAACAGAAGCCCAAACTTCTAAAGATTTAGAAAAATCTAGAATCATAAATGGTTGAACTAAATAACCTAATGCAACTTGGGTAACAATATAACAAACAATATCGTAATAAAACTTTGACGGTTTACCAGTTTTACCATCTGCTTCCAAAAATATAGGTCTGAAATTGCGTCTATAGATCTTCCCACAAGATTGTAGTAATGCTCCAGTGGCAAAACTTAGATAATAACCTGGTCTAGTTCCATGCCAAAATGCAGATGTTAAAAATGTGATTAATGAACTTTTAAAACCTGGTTTAGAACCTATTTTAGAAACTCTCAGATAAACATAATGTTTCAACCATTTATTAGTGTTTTGATTCCATGCTTCTAAAACACCATGTATATTTTGTGCAGTTTCACATCCAAAAATATCAACATTTTGAACACCACTCCATGAAATTGTTTTCGTTTCTTTATCATAACCATTGTAACCTAAACCTGCCAAAATACAAGAAGCTTCAGCAATAGTCCAAGCCGCATAATATTTAAGTCTATAGGTGAATGCTAAGGCGTTTAGATATAGTAGTTTATAAACTAAAGAATTAGTTTTAAATTCAGGATCGAAAAGATAATTGAATGAAACATATTCTCCAGATTTCTGCCATACTAGTAACCAACCGATGGCTTGAGAGACACGATAGAATGCAACCCTACCTGATTTTGGAATGTTTCTTTTTCTAATCTTGCCCGGTCTTTTAGATTCTGGCAAATCTGTAAATAATTCACCACTTAACCATTTATCATAAATCATGTAATCAAAAGCAGGACCAGTGAATAAAGAAGGATAAAAAAAAGCATAACTTAAGAAATTGATAAAACCAGGATGTTTTTTGATTGCTCTATATTTTTGATAATCAGTTAGTTCAGATTCAGATTGTCTTCCATCATGTACGTTCCAACCAAAAGCAGATAGTTTCATGACTAGCACCATTTGAGATCCAGTAATATCAATTTGAGTGAAATCATAGTCGTTAAAGAATTGCAGACTGATATGATTGAAAGCTAAATGACCCATAACAAATGCGAAATTAAGGTATGGCATGAATCTTGACTTATAATATCTTGTAATTAAATAAGTGAACCCAGCACTGATCATTAACTGAGAAAAGCCTGAGTATAGTTCACAAACAACAAATAAGTAAAACGCTGAAACTGCTATGATGAATAGGTTCTTATGAAATATCTGTTGATCAGGAATTCTCTTCAGAATGGAATTCAACGGGAATGAAGCGAACAAACAGACTGTAAGTTTCAGAGTAGCCTCATCCATTCCAGAGGAATTGGACCACTCAGTGATCTTTGAGGCAACGAAACCACCCATTACCACAATGAATTTTGTACACCTTTTTTGTAGTATGAAACACAGAAATGATTGAATTTAGAGACATAAATAATTAATTCCGAGGTATCTCATCGGTTTCAGTCACGTGAATAAGACCGGAACTGGCTTCTTTTGATCAACATGTGCATTTCTTCCTAGCTGATTAAGAACTTATATAGATATCATTGAAGTTATTAGTAATGATCACACAATTCAATTCTATATGCACTTTGCCTTCACAGTTCTATTGAAACAGTAATAATTCATTATTCCGCAGTTATTTATGTAACTTTTCCATGATTATGACGTTTGCTTTTCGCGCTTTACTATTGGAAGAATATATGTACAACTACCTAACTATATAAGTGGTAGCTGAAGGCGTTAATTTATAAATATCTCGTTATAATCCAAAAAAAAACTGTTCATTCAAAGATGATGTTCAATAGAAGTGCTTTGGTTGTAAGATCCAGCAGATGGTCGTCCAGATTATTCTCCACTGCGTCTCCAGCTTTCAAAAGACAACATAAAGGTACCGCAATTGTGTTTATGAACATGGGTGGTCCTTCTAAAATTTCTGAAGTTTATGATTTCTTATACAAATTATTTGCTGATGGTGATTTGATCAATTTAGGTGTCGGTAGATTTCAGGCCCTTTTAGCTAAATTCATCGCAACAAGACGTTCACCAAAGATTGAGAAATCATACTCTGAAATCGGTGGTGGTTCACCAATTTTGAAATGGTCAACTTATCAAGCTGAAGAAGCTTGTAAGATTTTAGATAAAACTAACCCTGAAACTGCCCCTCATACTCCGTACGTTGCCTTCCGTTATGCTCATCCATACACTGAAGAAACATTACAAAAATTGTTAGATGATGGCGTCACCAGAGCCGTTGCATTCTCTCAATATCCTCAATTCAGTTATTCAACTTCAGGTAGTTCAGTTAATGAATTATGGAGACAAACTCAAAAACTTGATAAAGAAAGAAAAATTGAATGGTCTGTTATTGATAGATGGCCAGATCACCCTGGTTTAATCAAAGCTTTTGCTCATAATATCAAAGCTAAACTAGCTGAATTTCCAGAAGATAAAAGAGATCAAGTTAAAATCTTATTCTCTGCACATTCATTACCAATGGATATCATCAATAACGGTGATGCTTACCCAGCTGAAGTCGCCGCTACCTCTTATGCAGTTATGAAAGAATTAAATTTCAGTAATCCATATAGAGTTATCTATCAATCACAAGTTGGTCCTAAACCTTGGTTGGGTGCACAAACAGCTAAGTTTGTTCCAAGAATTGAAGAGCAAGCAGCTGGTATTATTATTGTTCCAATTGCATTCACTTCTGATCATATTGAAACTTTACATGAAATTGATATCGAATTGGTTGAAGATCTTAAATTTCCTGAAAAAATGAAAAGAGCTGAATCTTTAAACGGTTCTCCTATTTTCATTGAAGGTTTAGCTGATATCGTCGGTTCTCATTTGAAATCTGGTGAATTATATTCAAAACAATTACCTTTTGATTGTGAAATTGGTGTTGCTAAAGATGTTTTCGATCATCCATCTCAATTGTTTGGTGATCATTACAAAGGGAAAGATTAATTAGATATATTCACTATTAAATTTGTTAGATTCTCATGTATAAAGATGTTTTATAATAAAATAAACAAATTGTAATTAGTATCAATTTCTTGCAGATACCATTGTATAACCAGTTTCTAAGATTTGAGTAATTGCATCATTTTTAACAGGTAATGAATTTAAAACAAATGCAACATCACTCCATTGTTGTTCATTTTCAACTTTTGATAATCTTTGAACCAATTTTTCACTTAATTGTTTTTGATGTCTTTCTTTTTCAACAAATGATAATAAAAATTTGATAATTCGTTTCATACCTTCCTTTGTTAAATCCTCATCATTTGATAACCCACTGAAAATATCAATAAATCCATTATAAATTGCATTGTCTTTAGTTGCTAATTCTGTGAAAAATAATCTACACATATCACTGATACTTTTATCTTCATCTTCTAAGCATTTAGCCATTTGTGATAATTGACCTTTAACTTTAACTTGACCTGCTAAAATTAAAAACGTTATTGTCATCAAACAAGTACGTTTCACCATCAAATCATCATCATGTAAACGACGATATAAGAAATCAGTATTCTCATCAACTAAATTATTGAAACAAACTGCCATATCACCTAATCCTAAAACTGCATTCGAACGAATTATTGGATCTTCTGATTTTTCCATAATTGTTATTAATAAAGCTAAATTATCCTGGCAATATTTTGAGGAAACACACATTAATTTTTCTAAGCAAAGAACTGCTGATCTTTGTAATACTTTGTTATCATATTTTAAATTATTGGAACAAATTTCTGTTACTAATGGTCCAAATTTGGCTAATAATGAATTTTCTCCATATAATAACTCCTTTTCTTTAATAAACGTAACCGCATCGGTAAAATCATCTTCTGAAGTACCACCGATCATTTCTAATTCATTTACTTCTTCATCATCTTTTGATTTTTTATCCTTTGACATTTCTGCTTCGATCTTCTTTTTTTTGAATTGTCCTTCTAATGCTTCCAGATGAACAATGATTTTTATAGCAATGTGACCAACAATGAACAAAAGCTGCGATAAAGATACAACTTGGGATTGACCTTCTTGATGTTCAGAAAATGTCAATTTGGTTTTTTCTTTGATTATTTGAGTACTTATAGATTCTGGGTTTTCTGATAAATTGAAAATCGCATTTATTGCTTGTTCTGCAACAGTGTAATATTCATTTGATCCATTATATGTAACCAACATACGAACTAGACAAGTAATTGCGTCTTGTTCTCTTGATAACTTGAATCCATTTGATTTTTTATCTTGTGAAACTGCTCTGTTCAATGCAATACAAGAATATTTAGCTAAAACCAAATCCTCTTTACCCTTTACCCCTAAACCAATAGTCAATAAAGCATCAACACCTTTAACTGCAATCTCATTATCTGATAAAGCTAACATTCCTAACACAATAATTGAACCTCGACGTTGTTTTCTTGAAAATGTTTCATTCTGGAAACTATAGATTTGCCATAAAACTTTGATAACAGTTTCATCAATTAAATTACTCTCATACATTAACCCTAATAATTTTTCTAATGATGCTAATTCTGGAACAGTAGCATTATATGTGAGAGAAATTAAATTTTTGGAAACTAGAGCTGCCGCTTCTAATGGAGATGCATCTTCTGGTGCTAATAAGAACAAATTTTTGTAACATTCAACTAAATGAGTTGCAATGTTTGAACCTTCATCATTATTTGATTTCATCCAAACTAAATGTAACATACGACGAATACCTGTTTGCGTATTTTCAATATCGTAAGCATCAGCTAAAACAAAGAAATCCATCGTTTCAATAACTTCATTTTTATTTTTGGAATATAGTAATTGTGAGCCAATTTCAATACCTTTTTGAACTAATTTAACAAAGTTGATTGCTTCATGATAATATTGAATGGTTAATTTTAACTTGAAAATGGAATTTGTATCACTTTCTTTCTCAATTCTTGAAGTTAATTCTTCCCCTTCTTCATCATCATCTTGATCATCTTCATCGTCCTCTCTAACAACCGTAGATTGTTCTAAATTTCTTCTCACAACATCTTCAGTATTATCAACAGGTTCTAATTTTTCGAGTTCAACTTCTGCATCCTGTAATCTTTTTTTCCAAACAGTTAGGGACAATTGAGAGCCATGTAAATTACCAAATGGATGAGTTAAAACTAGTTTTGACATTAATTTAACTGCATTTCTTCTAACTAGAGAGCTTTTATCTTCTAAACTTCTAACAACTAATTCCATAAAATACTGTCTTTGTTTGGTGAATTTTCCTTGAATTTCACATAATTTAAGCAGGGACTGGATTGCTTTAGATCTAACATAAGGATTCTGATCTAAGAATCTTTTTGTTATAAGGTCTAGTAAGCCATTGATTTGATGCTTATGACGCTCAAATTCATCATCATCTTTTGATAATTCAACAACAATATTACCACAAGCCTCAACAACAGCACAACGTAAAGTATAAGAATCGTTATTTAATAATTGAGAGACCAACGTCATCTGTTTCATTAAAATTCTTGGAATCAATTCCGAAATTCTGATAATGAAAAGAGAGATTTGTTTTGGACCATTATTATCATTTGCATTGAATTCTTTATTACTAACTTCTCTTAAAACGTCTTCAGTTAACTGAGGAAAATCATATTGATCATTCAAAATTTGTAATAATTCAGCCATAACTGAATTCAAATGTCCAAAATAAGTTAAATTTTGTAGAATTGCATTTTGAGCAGCTGAGCTATGACCATGTAACTTTACACTGATTGCGATAATCTTATACATACCTAGTCTTATATTCGCAACTCTCATTCTTGGTTCATTTTCCATTAATAAATAAATAGGTCTTGTGAATGAGCCAATAAACAAGTCCCTTTCTGGAGTGGTGACGAAGAGTTTGTTAAGATGTAATTTCAATGGTATGGAAATTGCATCAAGAAGTGATTCTAATTGATTACAATTATTCTTGAAAATTTCTAATGCCTGTGCGCTGACCTTCTTATTCGCAGTTGTATTTGAAGTTGGAATTTGTTCTAATCCAATATATATCAATAGCACATGAGCTAAATAAGCATATATTGATAGATATTGTTTTTGAGTTGGAAATAGATCAGTTTCACCACTATCCAATATAGTAACAGTCAAATCAGATATGTTATGCAACCCTGTAGTGACTAAGTGTGTAACTTGTTTTTGTTCCTTCTTCGATATCTTGGGGTATGCTAGCACTAAGTTTTCCAAACTTTCGAATATATTTGGATCCGATATCGATTCTGGTGTATTTTGTAATTGTATTGTGATTTGATCTAATAAGTAATTTGCATCATTTACTGAATAGGAATCTTTCTCAGATTCTTGAAAAGTTGTTAAGGATTCAGATAGGTGGAAATTCATAACAAATGAGATTTATTGGAAATGTCGCTAAATGTATTCAAAAGACGTATTTGATTTATGATTTGATTAGGATTTGTTTATGTTTTGATCTCCAAAATTTGTTTTTGTTACAGGGCTCCAGACCGCCTACCTCAAGGATAGCTTATAACTGTGGAAACCACATGTACTATTATGCACGTGGGACCTGTGTCTATTGTAGTAGACTGCACAGTGTATGTGACATCAAGTAGCTCGTGTGGCGTAATGGCAACGCGTCTGACTTCTAATCAGAAGATTCCGGGTTCGACCCCCGGCATGAGTGCTTTTATTTTTTTTCAGACTAAGATATATCATTTATCAAAAGTGATGTGCAACCTTTTTATAAGAACTCATGATTGAACATAGTTCTGCCTGTGTCTTTTTTGCTTCCCTGAGATAGTACAATACCAGTTATTATGCTGTTACTACAATTATCATAATTTAACATTACTTCATACATGCATTAATCTTTTAACTTAGCATAACCTTTAACTAAAGTTTTGTCAACACCCATTCTTTTCTTTTCCAAAGTGGATAATAAGTCTCTGACAGCAATGCCTGGTTCTTCCCTTGCTTCTCTAAACCTTATTGTTTGATCATTTAAATTGCTGTTTAAACTACCTAATTTTGAAGTACTACTACCATTTGCATTAGAACCACCAGTCATCCAACTATATTTTTTCTTCTTCTTACCACCTGTCATCATGGCAACGGTGGCATTTGTTGCCTTATGCTGGATTTCTTCTGATCCCTCCTTTTCAATACCATCATTGCTTAAACCCAGCTTCTTTTTACGTTCGTTTCTATTATCTTCTTGAGATTTATCCTTCAAAGCTAAATCTCTCAAGGCTTTTGAGATTTCACTTCTTTTCTTATTTGCTTTGATTGATGCTCTTCTTCTATGTCTCGATATTATGATTGTACTGGTTAATATATTTTTCATCCATTCTTCACAGGCACTTGTTACTAATTCTAATATTTGTTTTTCATCTTCATTTTGTGGATTCAACTGTTTTACTTTATTGGCTGTTAATATCTTATTTACGAAAAATGATAAATTTCTTTGATCTAAAAATGGATCCAATTGAACTAAAGGTTGGTTTATATAATGACTTGATTGACTTGAAACACGCGGTAAGCTTAATTGACTCTGTGTTAATAGTGCTTCTTCTGCCTTTAAGTCAACGCCTGCTGACATCAAAGCGTCAGCTAACTTATCAGGATCTGCGGGAGTTGATCCTTTTTTCAGTAAATCATCCTTTGCGGTGGCCTCCACGTTGTTATTGTTATTATTAGTGTTACTGATGTTCTGTTGAGATGCCACTGGTAATTCAGGTAACTGTAACGAGACATTTAAAGTAGTAGAACTGACGTTACGTGAAGGTGTCTGTATTGAAGGTTGATCTATGGATATATTTGTGGTTGATATATCTAAATCGGTTGACCCTAAATTTGATGGAGAATTCACTCTTGTTCGTTTCGAATCATTTTCATCGAATGAATCTGAGAGTCCAGTAACTGATCTTTTCTGAGAAGATCCAGATGAGTCAGGCATATCTTGATATTATCTTGTTGAATGTTTCTCCTTTTTATATTAAGTCTAATTCTTTGTTGTTTTTTTTTGTTCATTTTCCAGTTCCGGGTAATGCTCATCGCAAATACAAAAAAAATTTTAACTTGTTAAAGGTATTAATGCTATATAATCTCACCATAAGCTCAGGAATGGCAAGAAAACTAGTCACTTTCCAGGGACACAGAAACTTCCGTCTTCGTTTAATTATCTCAACGTTGTCAGGTACACCAATCAAGATTGAAAAAATACGTTCAAATGAATTAAATCCAGGTTTGAAAGATCATGAAGTTTCATTTTTGAGGTTAATGGAAGCTGTGACAAATGGTTCTAAAATCGAAATATCATACACTGGTACCACAATACTATATTACCCGGGTATAATCATTGGTGGCCAAATCACCCATAACTGTCATGAATCCAAACCAGTAGGTTATTATATCGAATCAATGTTGTATCTTGCACCATTCTCAAAGAAAAAATTCAATATTATATTCAAAGGTGTAACTTCATCCAAAACTGAAGTTGGTATTGAAGGTATAAGATGGGGTTTATTACCAGTGATGGAAAAATTTGGGGTTAGAGAAGTTGCATTACATACTTTAAAAAGAGGGTCTCCACCAAACGGCGGAGGTGAAGTTCACTTAGTGGTTGATTCATTACTAGCACAACCATTAACAATGCATGCCATTGAGAGACCTAAAATTAATGCCATTAGAGGTGTTGCATATTGTACTAGAGTCTCGCCATCTATTGTCAACAGAATGATTAACAGTGCAAGAGAAGTTTTGAAAGATGTTGGATGTGAAGTTAATATTACAGCAGATGTTTGGAGAGGTGAAAACTCAGGTAAAAGTCCAGGATTTGGGATTACACTGGTTGCGGAAAGCAAAAAAGGTTGGAGAATATATAGTGAAGATATTGGATTAGCTGGAGAAATTCCTGAAGAAATTGGAGAAAAAGTTGCATATTGCCTGTTAGAAGAGATTTCTAAGTCAAGCGTTGTTTGTAAAAATCAATTACCTTTAGCTTTGGTTTACATGTGTATTGGTAAAGAAGATGTTGGTAGATTAAGGATCAATAAAGAACAAATTGATGAAGATTTTATTTATTTATTAAGAGATCTCAAAGAAGTCTTTGGAACTGAAGTTTATTTCAACCAGAATGATGATGATAATGATGATGATTTTATAGCTACTGTTAAAGGTGTTGGTTTCACAAACACATCTAAGAAAATTGCATAGACGTATACCACATTAATAAAACCAAATGTACCAGTATGTATATTATTATTTTGATTATGTAGATCTTGAAATTGGCATATCTTGAACTGATGATAATAAACTTGACCAATTATTGGAACTCAGTTCATTCAATTTTAGAATATTTGCAATTAAATCTTGAAAGATATTAGTTATTTGAAATTGACAATCTTCAAAGATAATTAATTCATTGATCACAGATTGTTTAATCAACCAGTCTCTATTTGATTGGATTTGAATTTCCAATTCATCATTTTTTATTAAATCATTTAACTTATCAACTTCAAATCCCTTAACGTCAGGTTTTTTATTTAATTCATTTAATTTTGATTTATTCAACTGAATTCTTGATTGAATTAAAGGAATTTGATTACCACCTTTCACCTCAAATCTTTCAATTAATAATTTCAATGACGTTAGATAATCTTTGAAATTTTTAAAAGTTTCTAAATTTGAATTGAATAATAAATCGTTTGTACTTGCTATAATATCACCATTTGATTTAAATTTAGCACTTATTATTGATAAACCTTGGCCTATTTCATCAATATTATTATTATTCAATTGGAAAAGGTTGAATATTTTAAGGTTAGTTGGATTATTAAAATTATTTAGTATTGAGTTGAATTTATAATTATCAGCTGACAATAACTCATACCTTTTAACAAATCTTTCTATTAGTATTGTTAATTTTTGCCAATTTTCTAACGAGTTTAATATTTTCGAATTAATTGACTCAATGTTCAAGATATCATTAAATTGTTGGATATTTGAATTAAATAATTCAATAAAACTATAATGAACTTTTTTATTATTGAATTCTTCAGTTTGGTCATAATTAGCTTGCTTCCTCCATGAAGATAAATCAGTTGGAACGGTTAAAAACATTAAAACTAGTTCTTCTTGAGATAATATTGGATGTTTCATGATTTGGTTGATGAATCTTATTAAACCTTTCAGTCTTCTTTTTAAAAATTCTTCGTCATTTGATGATGTGAGTCTTTTGGGTGGTAAATCTGGCACTAATCTAAATGGGTATTTAGTCAATAGTGTTTGATGTAACCAAAAAAAATCAGAATAACGTCTAATCACCTTTTTATCAGTTGATTGTTCAGAATCTGGTAATTCAACTAAATGTTCCACTAAGTAATTTGTATGCTTGAATAACAGGACACCTTCACGTTCAGGTAGTTCTGAGATTTGTATGATATCTTTACCTAAAGGATTGAATGAGCTTTTCAGTGAATTAACGTATGAATTCAAATCGTTATCTATTGACTCATTGTTGATATTAATCTCGTTGTGAGCATGAGAGGTTGCATGAGATGTGATTCCTGTGGTGATGGCATCTCCATTAGAAGGGATACCCCAGGGGTCTTCTAAATTGAGGGCCATAGTGGTATATCTGTACAGTTAGAGTGTGTGTGTGTTGTTTGAAAAAAGTGCATACAAAAATTATTTGTTTTGGGTTTTTATCGGATTATAACACTATAAAGATTTAATTCTAGTTAAAGAGTCCAATTCTCTGCTTCTTTTCTCGAATGCCTTCATGACTAGTTCAGAAACCGAAGAGCCAAAGACTCCAGAGACTGAATGATACATTTGAGACTTGAACCGGTAACTCAATTCTAATGTGATTTTACTATGGTGAATTTTGTCTTTTATTGGATGGAAAGTCCATTTCGTATGTAAATGATGGAATAAGGAATGTGTTGTTGACACTGCGAGGACTTGTTCATGCTTGAGACACGTTAGATCGCACTGGAACTCTTCGTCGAAGCTTTGGAAACCGACTCTCAGTCCTGCAATTGAAGGCTCTCCATTCTCATCTCTTTCATTTATGAACGAATGAGTACAATATGGAATAAACTCATGATATCTGGACACATCCGACACTACAGAATACGCAGTGGGTATTGGGACGGGCAGGGTCCTGGTAAGTGTGTGTGTGTGGTTTCCTGTAATCTTTGCTGCTGATTTGGCAGCTTCAACTGAACTTTTGAGAGATCGAAGCATCAGAATTTATCGTTTCTTTTTATATAAGGTGAAGAAACAACAAATTGTTTTCGGAGAAATTATGAATTAAATACAGTATATTATTCCTAGATAATGTCCATCGATATCAATTGGCCAGTGGATGCCAATGACCTCAACGAGAAGATCTCAGAGTTTTTGAACAACCAGTTTGAAAATCTTACTCTCCCTGATTTTCTACGGAATTTGAGAGTTTCTAAGTTCTCTATTGGATCAGTAGGACCAATAATAACAATCAGACACATTGGTGATCCATTTGAAGAGTTCTACAACCAACAAGCCGAAGAGGAAGGCGAACCACCGTCCTCACTACCTGAGGGCCCCAATGATATACAATTTCTGGTAGAATTGGATTATAAAGGAGATGTCAGATTAGAGATAGAGATAGAACTACTTATAAATTATCCATCGCCTGAATTCATCAAGTTACCGATAAGTATCAAGATTGTTGAACTATCAATCCACTCACTACTAGTGATATCATACATTTCGAAAAGAATGTTTATAAGTTTTTTATGTGATTTAAGTGATAATCTATTAGATGATGTATTGAAAAATCCAAGGTTATCAAAGGATAAGAATTCAAGAATAGGCATAATTAGAAACTTGAAGATTGAAAGTGAAATAGGTGAATTGAAAACTAATTCTGGACTTGATCAAGGTGCAATCTTGAGAAATGTTGATAAAGTTGAAAGATTTTTGACTGATTTGATAAGAGATTTGTTAAGAGATGAGCTGGCATGGCCTGGATGGATCGAGTTGGATTTTAATGAGGATGAAGAATAGATGATTATGATGTGTATATTGGTAAAAGTAGTGGAAGAGTGGAAGTACAATAGTGTAGTTCGTACTAATAGTGTCTCTATCGTGTACCTCATCTCCGAAACCGGTGACACCTTTTTAATTCAAACATGCTTAAACTTAGAAACAAGAAACTCTTCAACACCCAAAAAGTCGAGATAAAAGTATAAGAACCAGATCATTAGCTCTGGTGATATTCATATCAAAGTATCACTCTGTGTAGTGTCACTTTCAGTTAACGCATAACTTCATCATCCACTTCATTAATTTCAATAATGCTATCATTCAAAAGGTTTGCTTCAACTTCATCAATCAAAGAATACCCAAAATCATTAAATCATTACCAGATATTGAATGTCCCCATCACTGCAGACCTTTCAACGATCAAGAAATCGTTCAGGGCGTTAAGTAAGAAACATCATCCAGACATGTTGAGCTCCACCACGATAACTGATCAACAAACAATCAAATCAAATTATCTGAAAATAATAACTGCGTATAAAACGTTATCGAATTCATCATTAAGAAAAAAATATGATCAATCTATTAACATGAGATCAATAGTGAAACGATCCCCAAGTGTTAAGAAAAGTTTCTACAGTAATGGGATAAATATATCAAGGAGCAATGCTTATAATAATAATAATCATTCATACACATCTTCATATGCAGGAACAGGGAATAATCATGATGTACCACATTTTGATTTTGATTCTCATCTAAGAGGTAATTTATGGTTTGAAAGAAGAATGATCAATAAAAGGTTGAATAATCATGAAAATGTTAATCCTTTTAAAAATGGGAATAATAATGGTAATAATAATGGTAATAATAATGGTAATAATAATATTGAAGACGAAATTAGTTATACAATGAACTTACATCGTTTTGGTAAAAAATCAAACGTTAAACATTCTCATGGTTCAACATTTTCTTATAATGATGGGTACAATAATTCACATAATGATGGGTACAATAATTCACATAGTAGAATAACTACTATTTTGTTGATAAGTATAGGCATATTAACAATAGCTCCAATGGTTGGGAATTGAAAAGTCATTAATGAGGTCTTAATTTACATCAAATATTCAAATATGATTGTAGTTGTTCCTAAATAAAAAGACATTTGATTAAAAAAAAAGTAATCACAACTGTTATAAGTCCATATACACTAAAATTAAAACCAAGTTACAGAATAACCAAAAACGAGTAATAAATAAATAAAAAAAAATAATGAAAGAAGATTTATACAATCTCTATTTTCTATCTTTTGGTTTCAACAACCACCACCCTGAAGTGACAGCTAAAATACTTAACCAGATAGTTTTTTCTTGAGTTGGAATTTCTGAATTATCATACTCATATGGTTTTTCTTCAAATTCAAACTCATCATGATGATGTTCTGCACTTTTAACAACAGAATCAGAACCTTCAGCAACTGAGATGATTTTTTCATGAATTGGCTCATCTAATTCTTTCTCTTTTTTCAATAGTTTTTCAACTTTTGTCACTGGTGTTTGGGATGCTTTAGTTGATATTGATGGGATTTTGATGATATAATTATCATCTAATTCAGGTTCGATTGGATCAATTGGTTTGATGTAATCAATATGTGAATCATCATCTTTTTTTTCAACTTTGGCAGATTTACTGAACAACTTCTTATTGATATTAGAATCTAAAATTTTTTTGATTTCGTTACTTCTTTTAGAATTGTTTGTTGAAATCGAATTAACATTAGTTGAACTAAATGAATTTTCATAGGTTTGAATTCTTGAAACTAATTCATTTTTTCTACCACTGACTTTCAATCCACGTTTACGACATTCCATCTTCAATGTGTTTAAACTCATGATACTGAATTCTGATTGTATTGAAGTAGCTAATAACGCATTCTTTTTACTTGTTTGATGGACATTTCTTTTAAATAAATTGAATGGACGATGTTCATTATGTGGTATATCTGGAACGACTAGGTTATATTTAGTTGATCTCGTGGTTGAAAATGATTTGACTGCAGTTTTTGTTGGAACAGTTTTCTCAATAACTGAATCTAAAACTCTCAAAGTTGGTAATGATCTAGCGTGTCTTAACATCCCTTAATATACTAAAAAAAAATGTGAATGAACGAGATCTAATATATTTTAATGTGAATAGTAAATGTTTAAATAGCTAATTCCAGTTCGAGGAAAACAACAACAAATGATCCTTAACGGTCTAAAATAAGAAACTAGCAACTCTAAAACAAATCAGAAACAATTCTAAACAATTGTGTTTATTTTTGACAAACAAAAAGTTTTGTTTACAAATTTCCGAATTTGTCCGGATGACAAATACATGACTAATCACTCGCGAAGATTTCTGTTTTCAGAGGATTTCGTTTTACTTGCTTCTGATTGGCTGAAATGCATATAGAAAAGTTCTTACAAGCTTAAAACACAAATTTAGATAGAATAAATATTATAAAATATATAAAGAAATGATCATCTTAAATTTAATTACATTCAATTGTAATTATCAAATCTTCAAAAAAAAAACAACCCTGATTCCAGTTTAATTCACTTTTCTTTCGGTATATATAAATTAAAAATCTCTATGTATAATGAGTCAATAGTATATTTGATTCTAATATTGACGAGAAGCTTCTTGACAAGCTTTTAATTGTTGTAAGTAGAAATCACAGATTTGCATGTTACCGTCATTTTCACTTAAACATCTGGTGAAGTTTCTAGCATCAACATCACAAGCTGGAGATTGAGTTTGTTGAGTAGCGTAAGTTTGTTGTTGAGCAACAGGAGCAGCTTGTTGTTCAGCTGGAGCAGAAGAACCAGAGAACATACCAGTTAAACCAGCACCAATGGTGTGACCAACAGCTGAACCAACAGCGACACCAGCAGCGGTGGAGGCCATTTGTGCGAATAAACCAGGTTGTTGAGCTTGTTGTTGGTATTGAACTGGTTGTTGATGTTGTGGAGCTTGTGCTGGAGGGTGAGCAGCAGTAGAAGCTGGTCTATGTTGAACTGGAACTGAACGTTGAACACTTGGACGGGAACCACCTCTTGATCTAGCCATTATGTATTTATGTGAATTAGTAACTTTTGTTGATGAGTTAAAAAACTTTTGGAGTGGCAATAAGTGAATTGTGTTTGGTTAAATACTTTTTTTTTGTGATGAGATGTGACTTTACCGAGATCTGGGATTCCTTTTTCTAGGCGGGTTTGGTGGCAAATTTCTAGAAGGAAATCCTCCTTTTACGGGGTGGATCTAAAATTACAGGTTAATTAGGCTGGAATTAGTGGGATTAATGGGGAGTATGAGTGAGATCTGTTATGAAAGTTATGAATTGCCACTAGTATTAAATATTCGCTTCTTCGATCATGAATGGTAGGCAACGAATCATTAATCAGAAAATATCTGTAATATTTTTAACATACAAATTAAGAGTTTAACTATTTCAATTCTTCCCATGTGCCAGATGTAAATTAATACAATTAAAAATAGAATACAATGCAATATAAAGAATGATATAAAGAGAGTATTGTCTATAGTATTAAAGCACAGATTAAAAATAATAGATATATAGAAAATGAAAATAACTATATCTTTGTAAAAACAATAATTGACGTTATAGAAATAAAATAGATGATAGCCCCAGATTATTTTTTTGATGAAAACACTAAATTAAATCTTTAAACAATCTATTCGACATCGTTGTGTAATCACCCTTATCAGAATCGATTGAATCAACGTTATCAGTGTCTTCATTTGGTTGAACACCTAATTTTAAGGCTTCATCTCTTGTGAAAGTACCATAAACGTCATAAGCATCGATTTCTCCTAAACCTTCAGGTGGGAAAAATCTATTTATTAAAACATGAACGATAAATCCAATAAGATAACCAATGATGAAGGAAATTTGAAATAATTTGATAGCACCAATTGGAACATTTTTATTTGCAGGATTAACTGAAGCAAATCCAATTATACCAGGAACAAACCCACAAATCCAAGAAATGTAACTTCTCCAATTGATACCTTTCCAAAACCAATAAATAGAACTTTCAGAACCATTATACAAATCTGTTAATTTCAATTTTTGTTTTCTAACTATATAATAATCAGCTGTGAAAACACCAATCATTGGTCCAAAGAAACAACCATAAGAACTTAAAACATTAAGAAAAACAGCTGCATTCGCTAGGATTTGCCAAGGTTGAATAACAATAGATAAAATCATAATGATATATGTTCCTCGTCTTAAATTGATGTACTTTGGAGCTATTGCAACAAGATCAATACCACCACTAACACCATTATCAATAGTATTCAAACCTAAAGTACTTATTAAAAACCCAAAAGAAGCGAAAAATGCTGCACATCTTGATCTTGGTGAGTAACTCTCCACTATCCATTGTTCAATAATATTTGGAGGATTCCATAAATTCAAATCTGGTCCATAAACTTGAATTGAAGCTGATGTACCTAATAAACCAAACAATGGCACAACCGTACCAAATAATAATATTGAAACAGCTTGTCCCCAGATTTGTTTACCTGGTTTTGATGCAAATCTTGAAAAATCAGGTTGATTTGCTAAACCAACAGCAACTGAATTGATAACTGAGTTAATACCATGCATAAATGCCATACCTAAGTCAGCACCTGGTTTAACTGTTGATTTTGTTTTCAATAAATCACCAGCTCCATGAGCTTTAACCATACAACCTATTGAAGTACCAAACACGGTGAAGAATGATATGATTGTAATGATTTTAAAGGGCGTATGAAATTTTTCTGGTGGAATGTATAATAAAGGAATTGAAATGACATGATATATGATGAACCCCACGAATTGTTTTAATGTCATTGGTAGTGATTCAGGTAATGTGTTGTGTAAATGATTGAATCCTGAAAAAATTGTTGATAAAATAATAGAAATTAATTGAGCTCCAGTATATGCTTGAACCCCATACCAAACGATACATAAAACGATTCTTTGAATCAACGTCAAGTAAGCACCCCATAGTCCAAATGCATACCTTGAATAGACTGGATACCCGACATGCCAAACTGCACCAGCCCAACCATGAGATAAAGCAATGGCAAAAATTATACATTTAGCTAAAATAACAATAACCATTGATTGCCAAACGTTTAAACCTAATGTGATTAGAGAGGAACATGCTTGCCATGTTGAGATTGATAGAGCAATGACGTTCCAGAATCCTAAGAAGTCTAAATGACCCCAAGTTCTTCTTGAAGGTGGTAAGCAAATAACATCTGGAGATTTCCAATTATCTGTCACAATATTGTCTCTACTAGGTACTTCAAGTTTGGAAATAATTTTGGAACCCCACATTGTCAATGGTGCTCAAAGTGTACCGATTTGTATTGAGTTACTTGAAAGCCTATTGCTTAGATAAAATTATATCTTGAGCTAGTATGAAGAAGAGGAGAATATGACAGATTCTTTTATTTATATATTGAAAAAAAAGAAATTAAGGTTAATGAAAAAAAATTTAATTAATTATCCCTAAATACATTAACTATTCTTAGGTCAAGACTCAATATTGTCGAATCAGATCACACTTTGATCGCCTCAAAAATGGAGTCACTAGCTAGATTCTCTGAGTACACATGATTTTTCAATTTATTATTTTTTTGGTGTTCCATTTCTCAAACTGAAAAATTACACAATTATGGCTCCTCCTCAATTCTCAATGCTCATTTGTGTTCGTCATTGATAAACCGTCAAAGCTAAATATTTAACGTAGCCCACCTCATCATACCATGTATCTAAAGATTATCACAGAAATATCAATCGATCTACATAAACAATAGTAGGTGTACTCTCTGCAAAGTTCATGTCATGGAGACAGGTTGTTAATTTAAGTACACATCCCGTAATTTTAAATTAAGATCATTTTCGCATGTAGCTTTGAACAAGAGAATTTGTTTAAATTTGTGAAATTTTTGATTCTCCGCTGATGCAAAACTTTAACATATGGCTACGTTGAATCTTGATTTCCAAGTTCTTATCACGATCTGATCTCCATATGATGGCATCTGTTAAAAATGTTTCAATCATCTGTTGAAATTGAACAGTATTTCCTCATAAATAAAGCAACACAATTGACGACCTAGCTGTATGCTGTACTGTTGAAGTCTCAGATTAACTGATGTATGCTAAATTGTTATCTTTTATTTAGCCTCAAAACTTAATCATCCTGCTAACATGGAATATATATCATATATGTAGCTTGATTCATTATTTATAGGTACATTTGCAACTTGGAATTTGGGAATTGAAACTGTGGAATCCAAGAAAACTCGCCTCTCTAAATGCCAGAGCGTTTTACTTTTAAGCATAAAAATATATTGTTGTAAGTTCTCATTGAAAGTAATCTTCTGCCTTCACTTTTTTTTCTGCTCTAGTTTTTTCAACTTAACTCTTCCATTTCACTAACTCTTACTCATGAGAATTTGGAGGATTAAACAGTTGAGAATCCTCAAACAGACACACAATAAAAAAAAAAGAATTAAAATCTCACCATTATTTATGTAAATTAGGAATATTATAATTTGTCATATTGCTATTGTATTATTACATATATTCAATTAACTGTCAGATCTCATATTCAATTTTTTTTTACAATTCAGATCAGAATGAAATGGTACGTTCTGCGGAGTTTCCTAGAACTGGAAGTCCGATTGGTGTTCTACGCCCGCAGTAAACTCAGGTTCACAAATCACTAGCGCTATACGCTCCAGCTAATTAACTTTAACAAAAAATCATGTATGTACGATAAATAAGAAATATGTGCTTAACAATTGTTTCATTTTTAGCGCCTTTTGTTCTATTATAAAAAGATTTTATAATCCCTTAAATTAGAGATTTCTTCCAATATTCATAAAATCTGTCCGAAATCAATGGCATCGATAGAGAACCCAGTTCAAGACATTGTCACTATTGAAGAATTTCAACAAGTCATCAAGAACAATGATATAGTGGTGGTGGATTTCTACTCAACAAACTGTGCTCCTTGCACAGTAGTTGCTCCATTATACAGAGATCTTGCTATAAAATATCCAAATGCTAAGTTTGTTAAAGTTAATGGGCTTGATGAAAATGGCGCTATTGTCCAAAAATCTATCGATGTAGTATGGTGGCCTACTTTTGTCATTTTCAAAGATCAAAAGGAGACTTGGAGAGCTAAGATTCCAAACCCACCACAACAATTTCCTACTAAAGAATTAGAAGAAGAACTGTTAAAAGTCTATCAATAGTATCATTTGCATTTAGCTCATTTCAAGACTTTTACGGTCTTAACCATCATTTAATATATCAACTAAATCATCAATAATATAAACCTCAACCACATTACAAATATATATCAGATGGATCAACATAAGTCCATCTCTATATTGTCACCAATTTGGACATAATTAGGATGTAGAATTTGAAAATTGCACCAATTTCAGCTGAAATTTCACATTGAAACTCGGGGAGATAAGATCAGATAAGTTGATTAGTGATTAGTTATCACAGATTATTGTTATGACAATTGAGTCAAAAGAGTTAAAAGACCTGTCAAAAGCAACTTTAAACTGCGATTTCCCGAATTGAGTAAATTCTTGCGATTTTTTTTCCCTTTTTTCGGTATAAAATTATTCTCTTCTTATAACAACTTGACCTAAATACCAATTCTACTTAAAAGTCACACCAGAACGCCATTGGAATCACTGATGTCAACATCAAAGAAACCTCCTACGCTGAAGGAATCACAGACAAAGATTGTTTCAAAACCTGGTGGTAAAAAGTCTCATGCTTGTGGGCCGTGCAGAAGGTTAAAAAGAAAATGTGACTTATTAATACCGTGTTCTACATGTAAAAAAGGTCGCAATTCAAAAGTTGAAGAATGTCTTGCTAATCCAGCAAAACCTCTTTCAAATGCTCAAGGTTTGGTTTCAGCGAATCCTGATTTTGGAAGACTTAATCCTCAAGCATCTCAAGACCCAATCAGTTTATCAAACCATGGATCACCTGTTGGTGTTAATCCTAACTTTGAGCTTTCAAACAAAAAGAAAAAGATTGAAAATCATTCGCCATTATCAGAACCATTAAACTCATGTTCAAGCGGTATTTCAACTGGTGTAACAAGTTTGAATTCAGCTAATCCTGATGTCAATTTACAACAACATCAACAGATAGAATCTCAAATGCAATACCAACAAATGAATCATCGAAATTATCAACGTAACCTGAGTTTATCATTTCCACATCAAATTAATATAAATACTGCTAATGATCAGAACTTGAATTATTCTTTCAATACAGACCAATCTAAGTTTATGAAAAATGATTTCCAGAACAACATACCATTACAACCTCAAGCGCAAATTCAACTTCAACATCAGTACCATTTTAACATGCAAAACCAACCATTACCTCCTCAACCACCAGTACAAAATCACATCATTCAACCTATGTATCAACAACAGAACCTTCAACCACAACTACAGAAAAATGGCGATGCTCCTTATTCAAATCAATATGATAACACTGAAAACTTACAACAACAACTCAAAGACTCCGTATTCACAATTCAAAGATTAGAAAATGAAGCTAAACTCCATAAAAATCAGGTAAATTTATTACAAACAGAGCTGAATGCAACTAAATCAATTAATCAACACAGCACAGGAAATACTTCAAGTAATCATTCGTCTCCGTCTTCTAAAAACGAATATAAATTCAAGTTTATCAAATTATTACCTTCCAAAATGCAAACTAAGTTACTGGTTGACTTTTATTTACTAAACTTGGATTATATTTATCATCCTTTACATCATCCATCATTTAGAAGAGAATTAGAAGACTTTTGGAATGAGCCTGAGAAAGTAGACATTGGTTGGTTAGCTTGTTTATTCACAGTTTTATGTCTAGCCGCCATTCATTTACCGAAAGGTTTAATTAATATAGACTCAGTAGAGATTGAAAGATCTCATACAATTTGGTTTGATGCATCAAAAGAATGTGTCGATATTGCAGATTCATTAAGAAAACCTAAAGAGTTCAATATTTATACACTACAAGTCTTTTCATTATATCAACTATATTGTTATGCAACTAAAAGAATTGAAGAGTTCAATGAACGACTAGAAAAAGCAGTCAAAAATGCGTTTGAAATGGGATTAGATAAAGATGATGGTGAAAGTCCAAATTTATTAGAATTAGAAATGAAAAGAAGATTATGGTGGGACATTTGTGGTTGTGATACTTTCAGAGCTTTATCTTTAGGTGTTAAACCTTTAATCAATTCATATTTATCAACTGTTCCCTTCCCTTCAAATTGCAATGATGATAATATAACAACAAATTCAATAACTATCAATGCCTCAACTGTTCCAACTGATAATTCCTTCAACATTCATAGAGCTCATATGATGAAGATTCTAAATGGTATATTTGAGAAAAATCATCATAAATCAGATACATTCCAAAATGAGCTGAAAAACATTGAAAATAGAACTTTCAAAGGATTAGTTGAAATTGATACTGAATTTTGTGAAAGCAATAAAAGTTGGTTTTATCAATTAGATCATGATGGTAATATTCCATATGTCAATGATATGAGAATTCAATTTCAACATCATATGTTACATACATGTATCTGTATCCACAGATTTAGAATTTACCAAAATTTCTTATCAGATGGAATTCCATTAGCTTGTGAAGTTGCTAAAACTGCAGCCAAATCATTATTTCAAGTCTATAGGAAATTAAGACAAGTTTATGATTTACGAAACCCCTTATTTTTACCTCAAATTCACCAATCTTTCACAGGCTCAATTATTCAATCAATGTTAGTGTTACTAAATCATACATTATCCAATTCTGATAAGAATGCATTGTATCAAGACATTGACTTTATGTTAAATGATTTAGATACGTTAGGTAAAAATGTTTTCATATTGAAACCTGAAATTCTAAAACAGAGTTTTGATGTTTTGAATCAATTGAAAAAAAATTTCAATAAAGATCTAGTTGAACTAGAGAAAGATCAAAAAGATATTGTTTCTAACGTCTTTGGTGGTAAAGATATTACTGATAATTATCTTAACAAATGTACTGTGTCTTTTATCATTGATAAAATTGATTCAAGGAAAAAAGCTAAAAGTCATGTTCAGGATACCACGGAAGTAAATGATTATCAATACAATTATCAAAATCAATTAGGTTCTTTAATAACAGAATCCTTAATCAATTCATCAGCTCAAAGATTCAATGAAATTGAACGATTGAAAAAATCATCAATCAATTCATCAATTTCAAACAATGTAAACAACAATAATAGAGACATTAGAAATCAAACTCCTGATTTTTTTAAAAATGGCATCATTCCTCCATTATCTGCAAATCCAGAAAACAGTGGTACCAATTCCGCCTTCAGTAACAATAGCAATAATGATGAGAATTCCAATCATCAACAAATAAAAACAGAAAGTGTTGATAATGATAAAATAACATCAGCTGAATTTCCAGCTTTTGAATACAACGATAATTTCTGGAATGATATAGGACAACAAGGGATTGAAGAACTAAACAATATGTATTATTCTGAATTTTCTGGTTATAACGTTATTTAAATGATAACTCTTGATGAAACATGAAACAAATTTTAAGATTCATTGTTAATTCCTCAAACATATTCAATTCTTCATTTTTGGATGAGATGGTAATAGAAGTCCATTTTTATTGTATAAATTCGGTTCAAAACATTTAATTAATTATAATTTTCTTTTACAACTGAAACAGGCCGTAGTATGAATTTTGGAACAACTACGTAGTTTCTAATGTTATTCATTTCATTTTTCACTGATTCAATTTTCAAATTTTGTTAATCAGGTCGCTGGATGGTGGAGCCTTGAGGCTTGGACTTCAATTTGCGGAGCTAGTTTTATTCCATTTCCAACTCCGCAAAAAAAAGTGTCAAAAACTAGAACTGTTTATAAATGATAAATCTGTGTGAAATTGAGGGTTCTTGATTTTTTGAACTTGTAATCCTAATATATTTCAAAAAGCATCAATGTCTAAGTATCTAGTTGGTATTGATGTTGGAGGAACAAATACAGACTCAGTTCTTTTAGATGTCTCCAATTCCACTTCACAAGATTCCATTGTTTGCTGGAACAAACAGTTAACCTCAGATGATGTGTCTTTAGGTATTAAATCTTCTTTAGATCAACTGTTTTCAAACAATCCAGAATTGAAAAAAGATGTGCTCTCAGTGACAATAGGTACCACACATTTCATCAATGCTATCATAGAAAGAGATCGTGCTAGACTAGATAAGGTCGCAGTTTTAAGATTAGCTGGTCCATATTCTCATAATATTCCTCCTTTCACTGATTTCCCTAAAGATCTTGCAAGCTTATTGTGTGGCCATTACGCTATAGTTAATGGTGGGTATCATGTAGATGGGCAAAACATTGAAAATGTTGATGAATCTCAAATCTTGGAATTTGCAAACAAGGTCAAACAACTGGGTATCAAATCAGTTGCAATTTGTGGTATTTTTGCATCTGTTTTCGATACCCAAGAGTTAAAGGTTAGTGAAATATTAAAAAGAGAATTACCTGATGTTAATATTGTCACTTCACAGGAACTAGGTGGTATTGGGCTATTAGAACGTGAGAATCTAACTATCTTGAATGCTTCAGTTAAAAGATTCGCAAATAAGATCATAAAATTATTTGAAATGGCTATTAACGAATCAGGAATAGTTGCACCTGTTCTACTAACTCAAAATGATGGTACTGTTTTAACAGTGGAAGAAGCTTTGAAGATTCCTATTAAAACCTTTTCTTCTGGTACCACTAATTCAATGAGAGGTGCATCATTTTTATTAAACAAATTCCATAATCAAAATGTTATAGTCGTCGATGTTGGTGGTACGACCACTGATGTTGGTTTATTACTTTCTAATGGATATCCAAGAAAAACATCTTCATATTCTTTCATTGGTGGTGTTAGAACTAAATTGTCAATGCCTCAAGTTGAAAGTGTTGGATTAGGTGGTGGTTCAGTTGTTAGAGATCATGGTGATTTTGTGACTATTGGTCCAGATTCTGTTGGAAATGATTTTAGTAAATCTATAGTTGGTGGTGGTATAGTTCCAACATCTTCAGATTTATCTATTTTCAAACAACTTGAGCAACCGAATGATGGTGATAATCCAATATATGCAGTTGGTGATAAAACTAGAGTTAAAGGTAAATTTGCAGATGATTTCATTGAAAAGTATTCCAAAAAGTTATCAACCATTATTGAAAGTGTGATTGATAAAATGAAAACTTCACCAGAAGACGTTCCTGTTCTTTTAGTCGGTGGTGGTTCATTTATATTACCAAACAAGATTAAAGGTGCATCTGAAGTATGGAGACCAAGATATTTCCAAGTTGCTAATGCAATTGGTGCTGCTATTGGTAAGATCAGTGCCATTTCTCGTAGATTTGGGCTCGCCATTGAAAAAGATGAAATCATCGAGTCATTAAAACTTGAATGCTCTAAAAAAGCTGTTGAAAATGGTGCTTTAGAATCAACTATAACCATTGTTGATATTTCAACTGAAGAAGTTCCGTATGTTGATTTAAACAAATATGAAGTGAAAGTTGTTGCTGATGTTGATTACTCAAAATTGAAAAAATTTCAAACATTGAAAAGTTATGAAACATTAGAAGAAGATAAATCAGTTAAGAAAGAAGTATTGAAAAGTATACAAGAGGAAATTTTTATAAATTATGCAGAATATAAACCTCGAATCAATCAAGATAAAGAATGGTTAATAAGTGAAACTGATTTAGAGTTTTTGAGAATCGGTACTTATATTTTAGGTTGTGGTGGAGGTGGTGACCCATATCCTCAATATTTAATGGCAAGAAACTTGTTAAGAAAAGGTTTGACTATGTCTGTTGTTGATGTTGATTCTAAACCAAAACATTCGTCCATATCTGTTGGTTTTTGTGGTTCTCCAACTGTCTCAACTGAAAGATTACCAGGTCCTGAATTACAGAACGCTTATAATTTATTAAATGATGAGTTTCAAGATATTGAAACCACATGTATTGCAATGGAGATTGGAGGTGGTAATGGATTTCAAAGTTTACTAGTAGGTGCCGAATTAAACAAAAAAATTCTGGATGCTGATTTAATGGGTAGAGCATATCCAATGATTTGGCAAATCACACCTGTTATTTCTGATCAACCATTCTTCTCACCTTGTGCATTCAGTGATGGTAATGGTAATGATATTATTGTTAAACAAGTCAAATCAAATAAACATGCTGAAAGAATTATAAGAAATACACTTAGTGAACTAGGATCATTTGTTGGACTAGTTTATTTATTGAAGGATAGTACTTCATTAGTTATTAGAAACAGTATTTCATTGGCATGGTGGGTTGGTAGAGGTGTTGCAATTGCCAAACAAAAATCAGATGTGGTTCATTTACCTGAGCATATTATTGAATCCATCAAACCAACTTCTGCTAAAAAGTTATTTAATGGTAAGATAATTGGGATTGAACAGAAGTTAAAGAACGGGTACGTCTTTGGTGAAGTAATAATAGAAAATCAATCAAAGGATCAACTAAGAATACCATTCCAAAATGAAAATCTATTCGCAAAATTGAATGATGATGTTGTTGCTTCAGTTCCTGATCTAATTTCAGTTATAGATGCTGATTCAGGTGAAGCAATCGGTACTCCTGATTATAAGTATGGTTTATTTGTGTTTGTAATTGTTATATCACCAAGTAATTTGTGGACAGATTCAAAGAAAGGTTTAGAAATTGGTGGTCCAAATGCTTTCGGACTTGATGAAATTCATTATAACCCAATTGGAGACTATCATAAGCCTAAATCAGTTATAGAAGAGTTTTATAACGCCAGTTAGAGTTGTATAGATACTTATCCAATAATAGACAGTTTTATTGAAAAATTCACGTGACTTGAAAATTACGAGCCCAGAGCTGTTTTTTCTGTGGGGCAATGTATGTCAATATTTTAAGGATTGTTTTCTTATAAGATGGTTGATTTGTTGTGAAAGATCGAGGACTAACTATTTTTTACATCTCTGAGTATCCTAAGATCATTAGTTAGTCAAACACAAATTCAACAATTATGTTACGCTCAGGTCTTTACAAATCTAGGTGGAGAAGTTTACAAACAAGACAACTTTTGAGATCATTTTCTAATTCAAGAACGATCTATCAGAAGGAAACCGATGTATTTGAAGATCAACCAACTCATTTTCCTCCCCATACATATGATCCAAGAAATATAAACAGTCCAATGCAAAATTTCACACCAACTACATTAGTCGAAACTTTTGATTTATATGATCAAGATGAAACGATTGCACTTGAATCTGAAAAAAAAATTGTAACAGATGAATCTAAAATGAGACATTTCACAGTGAATTTCGGTCCTCAACATCCAGCTGCTCATGGTGTCCTTAGATTGATCTTAGAATTGAAGGGTGAAGAAATCGTTAGATCTGATCCTCATATCGGATTACTTCATAGAGGTACTGAAAAATTAATTGAAAGTAAGACTTATTTACAAGCATTACCATATTTTGATAGATTGGATTACGTTTCTATGATGACAAATGAATTGTCCTTTTCCTTAGCTGTTGAAAAATTGTTGAATGTTGAAGTTCCACTAAGAGCTAAATATATTAGAACATTATTTGGTGAAATCACAAGATGTTTAAACCATTTGTTATCTGTTTTGTCTCATGCAATGGATGTTGGTGCTTTAACCCCATTTCTATGGGGATTTGAAGAACGTGAGAAATTAATGGAGTTTTATGAAAGGGTTTCAGGTGCTCGTTTACATGCTGCATATTTCAGACCAGGTGGAGTTTCTCAAGATCTTCCAATTGGTTTATTGGACGATATTTATATGTGGGCTACGCAATTTGGTGATAGACTAGATGAAACTGAAGAATTATTAACTGATAACAGAATTTGGAAACAAAGATTAGTTGATGTGGGCACTTTAACTGCGGAAGAAGCTCAAAATTACGGTTGTACTGGTGTTATGTTGAGAGGTTCTGGTGTTCCTTACGACGTTAGAAAAGCCCAACCTTATGACGCTTATGATTTAGTTGACTTTGATATCCCAGTAGGTACAAATGGTGATTGTTATGATAGATATCTATGTAGAATGGCAGAATTCAGACAATCACTAAGAATCATTGAGCAGTGTATTAATGATATGCCTCCAGGTCCTGTTAAAGTTGAAGACTATAAGATTTCACCACCGCCAAGAGCAGTTATGAAAGAAGATATGGAAGCTTTAATCCATCATTTCCTATTATTTAGTAAAGGTTATGGAGTTCCACCAGGTGAAGCCTATAGTCAGATTGAAGCACCAAAGGGTGAAATGGGAGTTTATTTAGTAAGTGATGGATCAGAAAGACCATATAAATGTAAAATTAGAGCTCCTGGATTTGCCCACCTTGGTGCTTTTGATCATATAGCAAGAGGCCATTTTTTACCTGATGCGGTTGCTATTATTGGTACTATGGATTTAGTCTTTGGTGAAGTTGATCGTTGAGTTGTAGTTCCTTTATTTATTTATTTATTTATTTATTTGTTATTTATTTATTTATTATTGACTTATTTATTGACTTATATACTTACTATTTATTATGATATTATGGTCTTTTTTATATTAGATTTTTATTACACTGTATCACTGTTCTACAAATACTTCACGGAAGGTTAAACTGATTGACTCTATACACACATCAACAATACACTCTTGTATATGAAAAACCTGGAAAATGCAAATCTAAGTTTTTGAGAACACTCATACTTTTTCTAGATTATTATCATAATCAGAACTTGAGTCTGAATTGATAGATAACGAATCATCTAATAGTTTATCCATATAAACACTTGGTGGTCTCCTTTGTTTCTTTTCCTTTGGTTCATTTGAAATTTGATCAAAATATGCTCTTGATGGGGAATCAATTGGTGAATTCACATCGCTATCATAATATGATTGATTCATATTTTGTCCTAAATAAGGAATACTTAACATTTCAGTTGGTGAAATGAATAAAGAACTTCTTGAAGCCTTTCTAACCGCATTTCTATAAGTTCTACCACCTTGAGTACCACTATTAAGATTTAAAGATTGTTGAGAGTTCAACATATTCAAGGTCGAGTTAGAACTTAATGAATAAACAGATTGCGAATTATTAGTTTTCTCATCTCGATTGAACATTGATGGATCATATTCATAAAATTCATTGTTAGGGGAAACTAACTTTGCATTTTTAGCTCTTCTTGAAGCGATGAAATACATGATTATCCAAGCAAGAATCATACCAATCATAATTAAACCAAACACTGAACCAACTGCAATATAAGTCAAACCTGATGGTAATGTTTCAAATCTGACATTTGGGTTAGCAGTAATGTCAACTGGGATAACTGGAGTGAATGTTGCTAAATATGATGATGTGCTTGAAATAGTAGAATTAGTTGTAGAATGAATTGTATTAGTTTCAGTTGTTGAAGTTGATGTGGTGGGTGTCGAGGTGGCTGTTAATTTTGGTAAACCACCAGTTAAAGTGGTTGTGGTTCTAGTGGATGATTTTGAAGAGGTCGATGTAGTAGAAGAATCTTTGGTTTTTGAAGAGGTTGATGTAGTGGAAGAAGTAGTGGAAGAAGCTTTGGTTTTTGAAGAAGTTGAAGCAGTAGAACTTTTAATAGTACTTGTGGAAGTTTTTGATGTAGCACTAGTTGTTTGATCAGTCGTTTCCTGAGTACTTTTCTGGTCATTAGTTGTTTTGTCAGTAGATACCTTATCAGTAGTTGTCTGAGATGTTGTTGTGGTATCTGTCTTTGTTAATGAAGTTGAAGGTGAAGATGAAGTTTCAGCTCCTTGTGCCATTATACTGAGCAGGAGCAGTGCCAATAAATTTAGTTTAGTGAATGCCTTCATTTATCAGTTAAAGAGTTTGAAATAATAATGAATGAATGAATTAAATGAATGAAGTTAATACGCTTTGTATTTGTATTTAGTTATTAAAAGTTGTAAAAGAGTGATAACTTTTGAGAAATATGAGTACAATAAAGAGAAAGAGAAGAAGGTAAATTTTTGAATCTTTTGTTCTTGTTGATGTATCAAAGGTCCCTTTAAGTTAAATTAAAAGGCCCTCCTAAGAAACACTTCAATTTCTATGTAACACTTTATACCTTCTCTGTAGGTTTCTGTATATTTCTGCAGGTTTTGTTTTTGCGACGCGTTCAAAATTTGAATAAAAAACCGCGTTTTTGTTTTCAAAAAAAACTTTATATCGATTTCAACATAATAGAGAATGTAATTTACAGGACTTGGAAAAACTTTTGAGTGTCTATTTTGATTAACGCTCTATATATTTACTACAAATGACTAACTTTTAAAAAAATCCAATTTTCATGCGGTCTAGTTTTCAATAAAATCTCCAATTTTCATCAACAGATTCAATTGCCCAGTTGAATTTATCTCTTAAAGTCTTTGTAAAAATTTTCTCAATAGGGACATTATATTTCTTACAGAACATAACTGATAATCTTGGATCAATATAATTGATCTTGGAGGTACTTAAAGCGACTTGGGAATTATCTTCTCTATCCTTCATTTGAAGAACGGTATTATCAATTCTTTCTTGCATTTTAACAATTTGTTCTTCCAATTTTGGAACAGTAGTTGCTGGAATATCAGGTATACCGGTTTCTAATTCTTTAGCTAATCTTTCTTTTAAATCATCAACATTTTTCAATTCTTTCAACAAATCAGATTCAGGTAATGGATCTTCTTTATTTTCCAATTTTTTGTCATTTTCCTTTTTGAATTTTTTTTTAACTTTATCAATTTCTCTTTCTATTATCAATCCATGAATTGTTTCTTCATCTTCAGTTGTTAAATCGTCCATTTCATGAAAGAAATCAGGATGTTTTGAAACATAAGTTGGATCAGTTAGTTTGATCATTCTTTTAAATCTAAGTTTTCTCCATTCCATTTCTTTTATTTTATCATTAAATTTCTGCATTGAAGCAGCATGACCTTTAGTAACTGTCCTTTGATGGTTACATAAAATAGCAACAGTTCTATTAGCAGCGTTGAATTTCAAAACTTTTTCAGCCACTGTACCAACATTTGGAATTAAATCTAGTTGATCTTGCATTGTTTTGGATGCATTATAAGTACGGAAAACTTTAGCAGTTAAACCAGGCATATAAGTTTGAAAATGTTTGTTTAGAATACTTGGATCAATTCTATCAAATAAAGCATCACCAATTTTTTTGGGTTCTTTCTTGAAAATTTTCAAATTTTTGAAAACTTGTTTTGCTACTTCAACTTCTTGAAAAAATCTGATTGAATCTTTACCTAAAAAGTCAAAAATCACTTTGTTTGGTGGCGATAACGTAATATGTTCATATCTTAAAGAACAACAACCAACAGTATCTGCTTCTTCATCGGATTTTTCACCACCTGCTCTTAAAGCGAAAACATCAATCAAATAAGTTGCTGTTGCTAATTGTCTATTATGCATTAGATTATCTTTTAATAATAGTTGATAATCTTTTCTAATTTTATCAATATGTTTAACTAATTCTCTTGATTTCTCAAATTTTTTGTAATCTGAAATACCTTTTAATGAAGAATTAGCAGCAAATCTAACATATTTGGTATTATTCAAAACATTTTCTCTCCAAGTGGCTAACCATGACACAGTGTTATCATGTCTGATTTCACCCCATTGATGACCTTCTGGAGGAGGTGGAATCTTAGCATCTTTACTTAAATTTAAAATGATATCCTCAGGTCTTACTCTTCTCTTCAGTTTACCTGTTTTGGGATGAGCACCACGACCTCTAAATAAACCAGGAGGTTCCACTCTAAAATTACCAACTTGTTCCTTTCTACCATTTAACAAGCATACTTTATATGGTTCTTCTAATGCTTCTTTTTCTTGTTTGATTCTTAATTTTTCACTTTTTGTTAAATTTTTCTTTTCTTCCTTTTTCAATTCAAAATATTCAAACATCTTTACAAAATCACATTTATCAAATTCTTGGATATCAACATTACAGCCACCTGATTCTTTCAAGACTTGTTTAAAATCATTGAAGAAATTTTTTTGGAAAACTGGATTAGCACCATGATCAGTATGAATCAAAGCAGCGAAAAAACCAGCAACTTCCTCGGCAGCTGGAGGTAAATTAACAGGTTTACCATCATAATACATCTTAACGTGTGATGGCAATGGTTCGTATTCAGGAGGGAAGATAACACCGTTATGTTCAAAAGTTTCCCATTTAACACTATCATCTTCATCATCTAAATTTTCCCACCATTTATATACATCATTTTCATCTTTATTATCGTCATCTTCCTTAATGTCATCAGTTTGTGAAGATTCCGTTGATTTGGGGTTATCTTTCTTTACACTTGCTTCCCTCTTAACTTTAGTACCATTAGATTTAAATTTTTTATCATTGTTAGAACTTTCTCCAGATTTTTTCGGATCCACGGTCTTTCTCTTCTTAGGTTCACTCTCTTCGTCTTCAGTTTTCCTTTTATTTGAATTTAATTGAGATAACGGAACGTCATCATCTTCTGATTCATCTTTAACTTTATTAGCTTTGGAATAGTGTTAGTAAAAGAAAAAAAATCAAAAAAAAATCATGAGATAGCATGTAGTTGCAATACTCAGACTTACTTTTTCTCAGCTTTGATAATGCGATATCATCTTCAGAATCAGAACTCATTCTGAGTTGATAAGAATGAAATTAAATCGATTTTCAAGATTTATTTATTTGAAGTTTTTTGACATAAAAACAATTTTTTTTCACACAAACCCGGAATAGCACATAACCATTGAAAAAATTTACTAGTACACTGTACTACTACTACTACTAATAGGTAGTACTAGGTACTTCCCTAGTAATAATACTAGTAGTATAGTGGTTGTATGAATGTACGTCGATATATTAATAGTAAGATGAGAGCACTACATCATTATTCAATATTTATATTCATAGATTACAACTCCAATTGTTGAGATTCAAATAGCTCAAGATTCAATGCACTCAAGAAACAAGGAATTTGATTCTTTTCTTTAATCCAAAAAGATATCAAATTATCATAAATATTGAAGAATTTAACATCAACATCATTTGATTTATTTAATTTCAAAGTATTGTTTAATAAATCAATCAAGATAAAATTTTCTTGTGATACTGAATATGGAATCAATTTTATTTTATTATTTGATTGGAAGATTATCTTGAATCCAAATAACAATTCAAGTGAATTCAAAAAATCTGTTGTTTTCAAAGCATACATCTCTTTTAACCTATTAATTTTTTTATTTAGATCATTTATTTTTTGATTCAATTGATTTATTTCAAATTGTGATTGATCATAAATTGATTTTGGAATTGATTCAATAAATTCAGTTTTTTGTAATAAATCATTATTTATTTTAGTTAAAATATCAAGTTGTTCACGTTTGATTAATTGATCATTTTTAAAAGGATTATTTCTTAATTGAAGGATTCTTACCTTTTTTTCATTGATTGATTGTAATGATTGTAATTTTTTCAATAATAAAACGTTTTCATTATTTAATCTTGTCTTTTCGTTGTTTAAATTAAAAAGTTGATCTTTTAATTGAATTATGGAAGATTGGAAATTTTTAGTAGTTTCATCATCATTTAATACCGTTGTATTTAGTTCTAAATTAGTTTTATATTCTTTTGTCAGTTGATTCAATTGAGATTTATAATCATTAATCATTGATTCTAAATTTTGAATGTATTCTTTATTATCATCATCATCGAAATTATCTAATTGAGTTCTTAAAAAATTAGATTCTTCAATCAATAACAATTTCTGTTGTTCTAATTCATAATTAATTTTCAATAGATTATCATATTTAGTGTCAAGTGATTGATGTTCTTTTATTAAATTTTCATTTTTGATGAATAGTTCATTAAATTTTAATTCTGATTGATTTAATTGACTTTTCAATTCGTTTAAATTGTTAGTTAAGATTAAATTCTCATTTTTCAAAATGTTGTAATTTTGGAAAAAAGAGTCAATATCTTCAGTTTCATTTAGATAAACGTCAATTTTTGTTAATTTTTCATTTAATTTCAAATTCTCTAGGACTAAATCATTATTTTTATCTTCCAATTGATTTAAATTTTTAATTCTATTTTGTAAATCTATTTTCTCATTTTTCAAAATTTCAATGTTTTCTTTATTTAAAACCAGTTTCTTAATCTGATTAGATTGTTGAAGGTTGATTGACTCCAGATCTTTAATATATTGAATTTGTTCAGATAATTTTGATTCAATAAGTTTGTTCGAACTTATCTCGAATTCATTAGGCAATGAACTCAATTTCAATTTTAAAGACTCTAATTCATCATCTTTTGATGAAAGTAGTTTCTTCAATGAAATGATTTGATCTTTAGAAGATTCTAATTCTGATTTAAAAAAATTCAAGTCATTATTTGAAGTACTTAATTCATAATTTGAATTAGATTTGACTGATTTGAGGTTTGACCTTAAACCATTTAATTTTGATCTTAAAATGTTGTTATCATCACTTAATGAATGGTTAGATGAGGTTAATGAGTTAATTTTATTGGTTAATGAATTCAATTCAGTGTTATGGTTTGTTTCGATTTCATTTATTTTAGCATTCAGTTCTTTATTTTGGTTATAATAATATATTTGATCCGTAGAGACGGACTGATACTTTGATTGTTCGTCCTGAAGGGTTTTAGTCAATGTATTGATTTGCTTTTCATGTTCTATTTTATTCAATTCTATTGTGTTTTTGTACTGTTTCAATTCCAATTCGAGAGCTTTCAGCTGGATTTTCAGATCATGAGCTGGATCGAAGTTGAGTCTCTTATATGGTGATTGAGACTGTGCTGATTCCTCTAGTCTCCTCTTTGGATGCTCAACAAAGGGACTAGAATCCATGATAAAATAATTATATAACTGTTTGAATAAATAGTTGTTTTCATCAACAAACAAAAAAAAAAAAACAATCGTATAAATTCAAACAAATTGTCATAAATATATCAGATAAATAATATCAACACGAACAATGTCCAAAATCCCACGTAGTTTCAGGTTGCTTGAAGAGCTAGAGAAAGGCGAAAAGGGAAGTGGACCGGACTACTGCTCTTATGGTTTAGTCGATGGGAGTGATTCAACGTTAACAGACTGGAATGGTACGATATTAGGACCACCACATAGTAATCATGAAAATAGAATATATACCCTGAGTATCCATTGTGGAGAGTCATACCCTGAGCAGCCACCACAGGTGAAGTTCATCTCCAGGATCAACTTACCGTTTGTTAAAGATGATGGTGTTGTTGATCAAGGAAAGTTTGAAACATTGTTGAATTGGAAAAGGCATTACACTATTGAATTGATTTTAGTTGAATTGAGAAAAAGTATGAACGTTTATAAGAAACTAGAACAACCTGCTGAGGGAACTACATATGAATAGCGAGATATCTTTATATATATTCTATATTGTTATACTAATGTAGCTACTAGATCTTTGATTATATTATCGTTAGATAATGATAAGATTTCATCATTGTTTGAATCTACTGATAATAGATCAATGAATATTAATACATTTTTAATTAGTGAATTGAGATTGAACTCATCTAATTTGTTGAAGAAATTTGGGAATTTAGATCTTAGTTGTATTTCTTCATTTGATTTGATTGAATTCAATAATTGATATAAATTTATAATTACTTGAGATTTGATTAATTCATTATTGAAATGGTTTAAAAGTTGAAATAAAGGTAGAATTTGATATATTTGATTGTAAGTGAAAGGTGTTAAAATGTTTGAATTGAGTAATTTCTTCAATTGATCTATTTGTTTTGTTGAATTAATTAATATTTTAATTAAAATTAATTTGAATATTAAATCTATTGAAATTGATGAATCAATGTTTGAAATAACAGATCGATAGAATTCTAAAGAATCATTTATGGATATATCAGTAATTGAATCGATATAGATCAATAAGATATCTAAATCTTGTAATAATGGATTCAAATTCATTACATTGAAAACTGAATAAACACTTAGCGAAGTTTCATTTGATGAATTGATTTGAACAAAAGATTGTATTTGATTTAAACTGTTGATGGAATTGATGTTTAAATCATTTTGAAACGGTATTATGTTAGATAATCTAATTATATGATTGATGAAATTTTTAGGTAAATTAAATCTATTTGATGAATTTAAATAATTCAAAGCTTTCAGTAAATCAAACCTATCCAAAAAATATATCGAATCTATCAGATCTGTGTTTATACCGTCTATGTATTCATTTGCCTTTGTGAAGGAGAAATCTTTTAGTATGTAATAAAGAACTAACTGTAAATCAATTGAACTAATATCTTGTGATTTCAATTCAGTTATAAATTTATCTAGTTTTGTTAGATTCTCCGGTGGATAGTAGGCATCGACGTCAATTTTAATCTCGAGTACATCGTTAATGAATTTGTCTAATAGAAGATATTTCCCATTCTTCAACTTATTTGATATCAAATCGTTTCTAATGAATTTTATGATTGAATAGAAAGACTGATTCTCGTTGCCAATTTTCAAATTCGGTCTGATCTGTGATTTCAGGTCCTTGAATTCTATACTGTAAGGGAATGGCACACTCTGGAAGTGAGTTATCTCTGTATTTGAGTAACTCATTGTACTTTTGTATAATTTTAACGAAGAGAAAATAATTTTTTTTTTGTTTTGTTTTGATTTTGTAACATCCAGACACTTTTAGTGAGAGTTTATTACGTAATATCATGGGGGTATAAGGGGCACGGCGGTAGACTCTAGGGAGAGACACTGGGGACACCTCCTACTACTCAGTGATACACTCCACTACATACCTCAAGATCTCTCTATATATAACATTACACCCTTCTCTATTTACACAAATCTATCCTCCAAACTGCTATCCAATGCCTTCAGTGCAACTTGGTACAACAACAACATGATACTGCTCTGCACACTCGTCCACACCAGTCTGGGACCAACTCCACTGAATAACCCGACAGCTCCTTCTGTCTTGTACACTATCCTAATCCCTTTGAATATCGATGACGTTAACATCGCTGGCTTTGCATTCGTCTCTATCACCACTTTCTCTGGATTCTGTGTCTGAATTCTTGTCTTAATCACATCTAACGGCGTGGTGAGCACCCCGGCTAGCCCACCTGCTCCGGCTCCTGTCATCAACTCTAACGTTACACTCAGGTCCTTGTTATCATCACCACCACTTATCAAATATGCATACTCTCTAAACTTCTCATAAAATGCAAATTGTAAAGCACTGAAAGGCAAGTCTCTATACAACGTTGCCTTATACCCATAGAATAACGTGCTTATCCCTTCTTGCTTGATCAGCGTCTTAATGGCATTCGCTAGTCCCTTGTAGTTATACCCACTATTGAAATACGGATTATTGAATCGTCCTTGTAGTTGTAATCTTGTTTTCAAAACTTCACTAGGAACATAGATTATACTTGATGCAAAATCACCTAAAAACCCAGCAGTCAAATGTGTTAACGTGTCATTGATACCATATTCATTGATCATCGTTCTCTTAGTAAATTCATAAGTTCCAAAAAATATAGCTGTACTTGGAAATGATCCACACATTGCTGCACTATAACCACCATATAACCCCTTTCTCAACCCTTCTTCCATAAATATAGTCCTGTAAGCACTCAGCATGTTTTTATACTTTATTGTGTTTGGTGAGCCCTGTTGACGAGTTTTAACTGTATCTAAAGAATGCATTACGGAATCTCCAATGGCACCACCTAATCCACCTGCAATCATACAGTGCAGGATCGAGCTACGTGAGTCGTCATACTGGTCTATATGGGTCTCATTTTGTGCCAGCATTGAATATGAGTGATCTATATTGTGGGTTTATTGTTGATCTATGTATGATGAGTAAGTTTGGGTAAAAAAATCAAATGAATTTTCAGAAGTTGAAAAAAAAAAGAAGATGGATAATTATGGGCAAATGAGTGTGATGGAGTGAGAATAAGAAAGAGCCAGATAGTTTTCCTCTATGAATTCTTCAACTGAAACTCTTTACAATACAAAATGCGTCTAAAATTCTTTTTCAAAAGATTTTTTTTTTTTCGTTAATTTTTCATTCGTGGAAAAGTTTGACGGATTTACGGATTTAAAAAAAAAATTATTCTGTTTGACACAATTCTTTGTAAATTTACTGAGATTCAGTGAAGTTTAGTAGGACTTTGTGAGACTTTGTTGGTGATGTTTGTGAGGAAATCACTCCAGAGACGGTTTCTGACTCGTTCTTACAAAGTGCTGGCGATAGAGACGAGCTGTGACGACACTTGCGTTGCTTTACTGGAAAGATCAGATTCAGATGTTCAGTTAATTCAACATATTAAATCAACGTTAAACAGTAAACAACAAGGTGGAATAATACCAACCAGAGCATTTGATCATCATCAATCGAACATAGCTGGAATCACTCAACAACTTTTCAAGCAAAATGGAATAAATTCATTGAATCCACCTGATTTGATTAGTGTCACAAGAGGACCCGGTATGAAAGGTTCATTATCAATTGGATTAGATTTTGCAAAAGGATTGAGCGTAGCCTTCAATAAACCATTAGTTGGAGTCCATCACATGCTGGGCCACTTGTTAGTTCCAAGGTTTGAAAACAACGGTATTAAACCGCAATTCCCATTCCTGAACCTTTTGATCAGTGGGGGTCATACAATGTTGGTACTATCCAAGAGTTTACTACAACATGAAATCATATGTGATACAATTGATGTTGCTGCAGGTGATGCAGTTGATAAATGCGCAAGAGAGTTAGGGTTGAAGTCTAATAATTTAGGAAAGGAACTAGAATCATTTGTGTTGAATAATAGAGAATATTGGAATTATAAAGATTTTAAAATCCCAAATCCATTAGCTAATAAACCAGGTAGAAAAGATCAAGTTGCATTTGCATTTGGTTCGTTTCAAGGAACGATTAAAAAATTGATTGAATCTAATGAATTAGATATAAATGATCAATCACAGATTAAATCATTAGCATATCAAATTCAAAATTCTATATTTGATCATACTTTAACTAAAATTAAACTATCACTTGATAAAAACAAAGATTCATTGAAAAATGTCAATCATTTAGTCGCATCTGGTGGTGTTGCATCTAATTTCTTATTGAGATCTAAATTGAATGAGTATTTCAATAGTATTGGTTATGAAACTTCATATCCATCTTTAGAGTTATGTACAGATAATGCAGTTATGATAGGTTGGGCAGGAATTGAATTATATGAAAAAGAAAATTTAATCACTGAATTGGATGTTGTTCCTATTTCTAAATGGCCATTATCTGAAATAACTAAAGTTGATGGATGGATTACGAAAAAAAATTAGTGTGTATATAAATAATTGTTACAAAAATCGTATATATATTGTGAATAGATAAAGAGATATATAAATCATGTTCTTGACGTTAAAAAAGATTCATTAATTTCAAACTTCTCAATAAGTTTCTTCCAACTTGAATATTCTATTTCAAATATAATATGATTTGATGGTTTCCCAAACCTTCTTGCCTTTTCAACTTCTTTAGCTTCTGGATCTGTTGGTAAATCAGGTAATTTTGTTATTGTAGGGTATCCTTCTTCATCTTCTTCCAACATTAATTTCCCATCTCTGATTAAAAAACTAGTATAAAACATATTTTCAATAGTTTCACTAAATGAATGTGGATTTATAAAAAATTTAAAAATATTGATTGGTTCACCTTTAAATTTATTTTCAAATTCTTTAAAACATGCTAGAACTGCATTCGTTGTTTGATTAGTTGAATTAGAATTGATTTCACTAGATGTAACATTCTGTGCAGTTTTAGTCTCACTAGAAAATTGTAACTTACTTCTAGTTGTAACATTTCTAATTTTTTTTTCAATCTCTAATGGTCCTAATAGATGACCACTTGAAATTGGTTTGGAACCTCTAGAATATAAAAAAGCACCTAATGAAAACCAATTAAACTCTTTGAATTCATGCGGTTTATCGATATAATCTTCATCAATAATACCTTCATCATCGTTTTCTATTTCAATTTGAATAGAATCTGAAAGTAGATGAGTTTTCAATTTCTTGATGAAATCTTGTGGTCGCAACACTTTCTCAGTAGTGCCGATTTTAACACCTTTCCAACCTAATTCCATTAGAATTGAAATATCTTTCATGATACGAGAATCATAAACAGATGTTTCTTGTGATAATTTATACTTTAATGCCAAATCTTTCAAATCATTAGCCTCTTTCAATAACTCAGTTGGTTCAGCAACACCACCTTCCCTAGCAATCTTAGGCTTCTCACGTTTGATCTTTGCAGCTAGTTCTCTGTACTGTGTCAAGATATCATGTTTTTTTTTACTCCATTCAGCTTGTGTTAACGTTGACACGAATTCATCATCACTTTCTTCTTCTTCTTCACTGCCTGTTTCATATTCTCCTTCACTCCTACTTTCTTCTTCCTCGTCTTCTTCAATGTGTCTCTTCTTAGACTCGTTCTCCTCTTCTAAGGAATTCTGACTTCTCTTCATTGTTTTCACTTATAAAGTGTTGAAGGAAATAAAGAATATCTTTCGCTTTTTCGTGTTTTCATCATCACTATAAAGGCAAAACACAAGATGGCAAAGATCAAGGTAAGTCTCATTAACTCCTTATGAGCCTCAATAGCCCACTAACAATTATCACAGCCACTAGATCAGTCGGTCGTGAACAGAATCGCTGCTGGTGAAATCATCATTGCACCTGCCAATGCTCTTAAAGAGATGATGGAGAACTCCATTGATGCTGGTTCAACTAACATTGAAATAATTGCTAAAGAAGGAGGTGTTAAGCTTCTACAGATCACAGATAACGGATCAGGAATTTACAAAGAAGATCTACCTGTTCTATGTCAAAGATTCACAACTTCCAAATTGAAAAATTTCGAAGATTTAAACAATTTAACAACTTATGGATTCAGAGGTGAAGCATTAGCTAGTATTTCACACATCGCACACGTCTCAGTGATTACTAAAACACAAGACTCTCAATGTGGCTGGAAATGTTTCTACTCAGATGGTGAATTGATCCCATCTAAATCAACAGAGACATCATCTGAACCAAAACCAATTGCAAGTAAAAATGGTACTCAAATAACTGTTGAGGATTTTTTTTATAATGTTCCATCAAGATTAAGAGCATTAAAATCTTCAAGTGAAGAGTTCAGTAAGATATTGGACGTTGTTGGAAGATACTCAATACATACAGGAAATGTTGGTTTCATGTGTAAAAAATTTGGTGATAATCAATATTCAATAATAACAAGACCAAATATAGACATAAAAGAAAGAATAAGGATAATATTTGGTAATGATATTGCTAAGAATCTAATCCCTATTGAAATGGGTTCAATCGAAGAATATGGGGTTGTTAAAATCGTTGGACAAATCACTAACCCAAATTATAACAACAAGAAATCGATTCAACCTGTTTTTTTCATAAATAACAGATTAATCACAAACGATACATTGAAGAGAGCAATCATTTCCTCAATAAATCATTATTTACCTAAAGGTCATAAACCATTCATCTATTTAAGTCTTGACATTAAACCTGAAAATCTAGATGTTAATGTCCATCCAACTAAAAGAGAAGTCAGATTTTTAAATGAAGATGAAATAATCGATAGAGTTTGTTTATACATTACTCAAGAATTCAATAAAATTGATTCTTCAAGAGACTTCAAAACGAAATCATTACCATTAACTCAATCAAATTTAATTGATCAACCAAATTCATCTTCTACATCAACAACTAAATTCTCTATGACACAATCAAATAAAAAACCAAAATATGATTATAATTTAGTCAGAACAGATTCATCACAATCAAAAATCACAAATTTTTTACCCAAATCACTTAATTTATCACAGTTTTCTCAATTACCCAACAATAATATCCTTGAATCAACACAATCACAATCACAACCAGATCAGAAATTTTCATATGTTAAAAAGGATAAAATTGACGTGAATTTACAAAGTATAATTGACTTGAAAGAAGAAGTGAAAAATGAATCAAGTAGGAAATTGACTGAAATGTTTTCAAATCTTTTATATATTGGAATAATTGATGAAACAAGAAGATTAATAGCAGTTCAATATGATGTTAAATTAATTTTAATGGATTTCAGTTCTGTCTTATTTGAGTTTTTCTATCAAATAGGATTGATCAATTTCAGCAATTTTGGTGTTTTGAAAATTGATGGCTCAAATGATGAATTAGACTTACGAACCTTACTATCAAACATATATGATGATGATTCTTTGAATTCAGAAACTCCTATCAATGAAGTTATCAATAACATCACCCAATTAAAGGAAATGTTGCTCGAATATTTTTCAATTGAAATTGAACAGATCGATAATGATAGATTTATACTAAAATCGTTACCATTATTGTTGAAAGATTATTCTCCTCCTTTGTCAAAATTGCCTATATTTTTATATAAATTAGGATCCACTGTAAACTGGGATGATGAAAAAGATTGTTTGAAGGGAATTTTAAAACAAATTGCATTATTAAATATTCCTGAATCAATTGAACAAATTGATAAACTTGACGATAATGACCTTAAAAAGCAAGAACTTATCTCAAAATATCAGTATTTAAATGAATCTTTAGAAAATGTTTTAATACCTGCATTGAAAAAAAGATTTCTACCTCCAAAAAAATTGGATTCTGATTTAGTGGAAATTGCTAATTTACCTGGTCTTTATAAAGTTTTCGAAAGATGCTGATACCAATACAACATACAGCCAGTTAACGAATATGTGTAATAGATATATACATGTATGCTTACGATTATTTATTTATATATGTTTTGGTTTGTAGTTTTAATAAACATGTTGATGTTTATATTCTATGCGTGATAATGAAAAGAAACTATGAATTAAAAAAAAAGATGAAATGATCCATTAAAAATGAAGAGATTAAAATAATTATTATTTGAATAGTATAGTTAATGGGCAACTATTATGCATTGAATCACAACTATTCTTATGATTTCTTTGTTGAATTATTTATTGTTAGTTTTAAGATGTTGAGTGTTACCATGATATGTATTGATCAACTTTTGATCAATTGTTGTTAACTTTTGATTTGCACTCATCTTGACTTTTTCCAATCTTTTAGTTTGTGAAGCCTCAAAATTAAAGAATGGTTTAGTTTTAAAAACTGAAGGAATGACAATGGATTTTGAATCTGCTCTATAAAAATTAGAAGTTGAATCAATATGAGGAAAAGCAGATTCAGGAATATCTGCCAAAAATGAAAATATTTCATCTTCTTGAACAAGGTTTTGTAAAATTGATTTGTTCTGTTCATCTAAAATGATTTTAGCTGGAAATTTTGTAATATCACTCAATAATTCAGAAATCATAAAAAATCTCTTTTTGAAGAATTTAATCACTCTCACAGGGTAAGCTAGCAACTTCTTTTCGTCATGTGAAAGTTCATCACCATCATATAACTTCAAAACATTATTAGAACTTCTGGTACCATCTCTTCCGTTGAAAGTATAGGTGAAATAAAATCTTGTTTCTGGGAAAATCGCATTCAATACTGAAGTAGTTGCATGGAAATATGAAAATAATAATTGAAGATGAAATGATTTAGTATATCCTGGTATATGTGATTCACTTGGCAAAATTGACAAGAATTTCTTCATTGTATAAAAAATAACTTGTAACCTGTTAGTTGAAGCGTTTTGTTCACGAATTTGAGTCCAGTAATCAACTAAATTGGATAAAAACTCCACCAAATCATTATATTGTTCAATATGATCTTCTGGTAATGTCTGATAAATTATTGATTTGATTCCTTTCAATTGCTTTAATAGTTCAACTGTAAATAACGAATTATATGGTTTTGTGTGATAAGCTTTGACACATTGAGCAAAATATCTGATAAAAATATGAATATAATCATTATAGAGGCTAGCTCTTTGAAATAAGATGTTATCTTTATATTTGTCGTTGACGTCATCATCTAAAAACACTGTAAATTCATTGTTGAGATAGTTGATAATGAATTCAAATAATTTATTAGTTAAAGTGATATTATCTTCAAATGTATGAGGACCATAAACTGTTGTATAGACGGTAGTTTGATAAATTTGAAATTTGGAAAAACATAGATTGACATTCGAATAAAGTAATGAAATGTCAGTTGAATCTTTCATGAACTTGATTTTGAATCTATTCAAAAATCTCAATGTAATTTCAAAATCTCTATTAAGTGTCTTTGTTGCAACTTTTATAGCTTCTGGATTTTTAGAGAATTGACTAATTAGAACTGCTCCATGACTTAGAAAACTCTTAAACAGAAGTATGTTGTTATGTCCTTCTTTGAGTAATGAATTATGATACCAGTCATAAGATTTATATAATTGTTCATTTTCAAATCCAGTATCAAATAACTGAGCAATAGTTCTATCAAAATCAACCCAATATTTATTGATATGTTTCGTACATTTTGGATCTAACACTATTTCAACATTATCTGCATCAACTTCTGATAAACTATCAAGTCTCATACGACCCTCATATCTACTAGCATTCAAAAATTTCCTCAATGTCACTAAAGTAGGATCTGAAGCTTGTGATGACGCTGATGAAATCGTATTTTCCAGGGGTTGAATCTCACTGAGAGGTTCTTTTGATAAGTTTGAATAACTTTGCACATTGAGACCGATGTTTGTAGTGGTTGAGTTATCCTTATTTGGATACATTTGGGAAAAATTCTGTTCAGCTATTGGATCAACACTAGGAACTATATTTTGATAAAAATTAGGAACTTTTGGTGTTATTGGATTAAACGTAAATGAAGATTTTTGTAAGTTGAATTGAAGATTTTGAATACCATTTGGTTGAGATTGTGAACTTTGTGTGGAACAATTCAAAATCTTAGTAGGAAGACCATCTGAATAATATGGATACGCCATGGATTTGCTAGCTTCTCTTGTTGTCTCTTGAGAATCTAGAGCTTCCAGTTTGGCAGCATGAGTCTTTTGAGCAACCTTCAAAGCTTCTATTGCTTCTTCATCTAATGCTAAATACGCACAACTCAAGCCAGCTCTGATACAATTGCGACATGCATTTAATTGTTCATCACACTTAATACGACGTGATTTACAAGTTGCGCAACCTAAATGAGAATTTCTGTGTCTTCTTCTTGAGTTTCTAAGTCCTTTTTTGATGTTTGCTGAGTCTTCTGTAATACTGCCTTTTGTCTTCTTTGTGTTTAAGTGATTTATTGTTCCAATGGCATAAGGTGGTAATTGATTCTTTGGTTGATTTAATGCTAACTTTGGACCTTCACTTCTAGTATTTAATGTGTCATTTTCTTTTTGATTATGCTTATCAATGTAGTGAATATTATCAGAGACTTCTTGTTGATAATAACTTTGAGTGATATTAATAGGGTAGCATGGCACATTTGGATTGAGATTGATATACTGAGGCTGATACAGTTGTTGTGGGGGAGCTCCTACCATAACTTGAGCATAATTCGTCAGATGTAGGTTCTGCTGAACTAGGGGTTGAGAATAATGAGATATTAATGGAATTGCTGCTGTTACCAGTTGATCAGGGTTTAAAGGCACTTCAGGCCCATTAACTTGTTGATATGGGGGCCATCCTTGATAATGTTGTTGATACAACGGCCTCTGTTGTTGTTGATGATGGTGTTGATAGTGTTGCTGCTGCTGCTGCTGTTGTTGTTGTTGTTGTTGTAGTAGTAGTTGTTGTTGTTGTTGTTGTTGTTGTAGCTCATCAACAAATCTCTGATTTTGATGATTATCCTCAGAATTCATTATACCACACAGAATCCAGATACAAGAACTAATGTTAGTTTGCTCTTCGGATAAATGCGATGAGATTAAAAAGATGAAAAAGAACCTGAAATGAGGTAAAATTCTTTAGCGACTTAAACCAGTGAGTGATATTCACGCCTTGATGATTTTCGAAAAAATGCCAACTAATCAAAAATTATATCTATAATGTATGGATTTGAACCTACGGGCCAGTACCCAGTTATTAAAATAGTCAATTGAAGATCAACAGTTTTTTTTTTCAAACTTTTATACGAGTTCATCTGGAGAACATTTATAGTAAATTAATAATATTTTATAAACCCGTACCACTGTACGACGTAAATACTAACATTCAAAATTTTAATTGCGATCTGCTGCCTGCATGTGTTTTATAAATTCGCTTATAATATATATAAATAATTTTATAAATTTAAGGAATTATCTACCAGCTGTCTGAACTTTGGTCACTATGAGATGCCGTTCTTCAACAATTGTGTTGATACTATAAGAGCCAGAAACATGAGTAAATAGAGGTTTGATGGTAGATTAAACGTAGGAGTGATACTACTGACAATAAAAAATACTAGAATGTGGAAAGGAAGCTCGTATTGCTTCTCTCAAAACTTGGAACTAACCTTTATAGATCTATAAACATTGTATATGCATATAATATGCAGAGCTAAGCGAATGAACATACCGCGCTATATAGGATCTTCCATGCGGATATTTTGAGACTTGATCTATATAAAATTAGCATATATCTGTAGGGCTATGTACGTGTCGGTCATAGCCTAGGATCTGTAAAATATATCGAGAATATAACTAGCGTGTCGCGCATACACTGTACAGTGTAGTATGTACATTGTACGGTCAATATCTTGATTCCCATTGTACTAGTACTTATATATAATTAACCGCATGTGTATTTTCTTGATGGACATAAAAAAGTAAACTCTAGCTTGAGTCTTGACTCTTTTTTTTTTTTTTCTCTGTAAAAATTTTTATTGAACCTACTCTTGACTCTTGAGCCTTCAATCTTAAGATAAGTACATACAAGTATAGTATATGTAAGCTCAGGAGTCAGTACTTACTACTTAACCTGGGAGACGCTCTTAGCCCTATTGATCTATCCAAAAAGTGTTTTTGTTTTTGTACAGAAACTCCAGATATTTGGTATTTATTTAAAGTTAGTACGTAGTGGTTTGTGTTCAAGTAATTTATAATAAATATTCATATATGTGATTTTTTGACATTACTATATATAGCTAATTGTGTCATTTTTCCTAGTACAGAACGCACTTGTGCGTCAGCTCCTTCCAATAAATATAATATTGTAATATCATATTTATGTATAGAATCTAGATACTTGAATATTCAACTGACTAGCATCCTTGTCATAAGTGCCTTGATCTTGAGCCTGTGATCAGCTCCAAGTTTGATGAAAGCCTATAGGTTAAAATTGTTCAACTTCATCAGAGCCGTTCGATATTCATTACAAATAATGCTGACTTTTTTACAATATCAGTTCCAACTTCCTACTACCTGGTACATTAATTCGAATATACATTTACAATGAATATGGGTAAAGAAGGATAGTTTGTAGTTGTAAATATCGAGCATTTTTTTCTGATTCATATAATATATTACATATAGGTGAGTTCAATTTTAGCACATGCAACCCATAATAGTGTTGAGATCTCAAGCTCAAGTCTCAACAAATTATATATATATATATCTAGATAAATTATATAATTGCTGTATATAAAGATATAATTGAAGTATGCACATAAATTTCTTTGAGAAAGAGGTGATTTGAAATCACGAATGAAAGAGAACCTATAAGTCGTTAAGTTACCATGAACTTGACCAAAATAATTGTTATCCCAAACATGAATTCTACGTCAACCTAATTTGCTCTGGTATTGATACATACAAGCTCAGCTTGAGTGAATATATTGTTCTAGGATTATAAGGTAGACTTACTGTATGAGTTTTAAATTTTTGTATAACCAATATAAAAGCTGTATCATGGTCCATGACTCATAGGTTCTAATTCAGTACACTACATAAAATATGCACATCAAATTGAACCCTTTAAAAGAATCGGTTTTATTTTTAACTCAGCATTCATTATAGGAAGTTGAAAAATGTATCACGATTCAAATTTCACACATGAATCTATACTCGAAAGACTGGTGCAATTAATCTCTTGAAAGTTATAACTCCAATTCAATATCCTTGTTTTCTAATACAAAAGAGGATATTTAACCCCTTTTATAGTTTGCTGTTTTGATATCTGCATACAGCAAATTATACTAGAGAATGTTCCCCGATGACAATCCATTGGAATTCAGAAGTTCCTTTCGTAATACAAATCGTAATACAGTATATATACTTATTGTACTCACATATCTCTGAGTCTGAGTCCTGGGCTCTGAGACTCAATATTCTTGAATATGTGGGTCTGTAGAACCAATTGATCATCTCACCTTTGTCTGCAAATTACCATATGGTTGTTAATTGCTATACATTAATTTTACTTTAAAACGTAACGTTGCCGAGTTTATGGTCAGAAAAATGACAGTTTCAGCCTTCCCAATCACTCTTTTTCTGTGATTTACGAGATAAAAGTTGTTCTAACAATTCTTATATATATACGCTACTCCAAAATCTGAGGTACAGATCATATATGTGTAAATCAAGTTTTTTTCTAATGTTGATCATTATTCAAATAACTAATAATTATCAGTTATGAGGTAATTCTTTTCAAACTCCTGTTTCTCGAACAAGACACAAAAAAAAGTTACTGCAATATTATTGTTATTACACATTTCAGTTAAGTTGAAGAGAAGATTAAAGCAGAAATAAAGCAACTATTAGAGTAAATAAAGAAATTGTGACATATGTTTAGTTTTATAGCTTTTAGTATAAGAATAACTAAACAGAAAAAAAAAGTTACAAAGTTCTTATAAGCCTGAAAAGTCTGTCTATAGTACGTGGAAATCACCAAGGACCAAGGCCAATCACTAGAAATTTAAGTTCTAACATAGTTAATAGTTATTAACAAAAATGACACGTCCAAATGGGTACCATGTTAGAAGAACATTTTCCATCTGTTACGTTCTCATATGATCAGACTAAGACAGAAGTCCTCTATGTATACATGATCAAAACAAGAACTTTTCCTATCTCTTGTTTATTCATATCAACTGACATCCTGAAGGCTGAGACTCCATTATTTATTTCTAGTCCACTTATTTATGGCATAATAATTTTTTGAAGTTTTACCATAAGTTTAGCATGTAAATCGTGATTCCTGGAAAATCTCGAGATATAGTTATTCAATTCATGACATGGAGACTCACATATTATGAAACATGAACTATATGTAGAAGTCTTAGATTAATCGTTAATTTTTCAAAGAGATCAATTGAAAAAATTATCAACTTGTTCTTTGGTATAGTTTGGTGGACTATTTGATCGGTTCACCTCTATAATGGTACTTTTAGCTTTACACACTTGGACCCAGTTTATTTCTCTTGCGAAGTATGTATTTATGGACTTGAAAGTTACATGACCCAAAGCATTTTGCACTAAGCCTAATAACCATGTGGTATACAAAACATAGTTGAACAAGCCAAATTGGCAAGACTGAACCGATACTAACTCGTATTCCCAGACCCAGAGTGTCATATCTGGAAAAATAGTTATGATGAAAATCAAATCAAAGACAGTATAAAAAATACAAGCTAGAGTATAAGAATGTATAGATAAAAGTTAATGAACAATCATCTTAGAGAAAAAAAAAATCGGTACATTGGACTTTAGCGATAAATCAACGAGCTGGGGACTCAAATTTGGTTGATGATAATATAATACAAATCAAAGAAACTTAATTAATGAATGGTTTCTTCGATCAATTATCGAAATTTGCCTTCATAAGTGTAGATAAAAGTTAATGAACAACCAACTTAGAAAGAAACAAAAGAGTCTGTCATCAACTTTCGATTGCTTAATCTCATTCGATTAAATATTCGAATTCACTCACAATGAGGTACTTAATCGAAATTTGAAACCTTTATATCTATCGCAAGAATCTAATTGAAATTTGACATGTATAATGCATATATATATATATATATATATACATGTATTGTGAATTTATGCTTTAAATCTACACGCTGCATGCGCATCTAATCTATTCTTTTTGATTATACATGCATACACAATTATAATTATAAATTCAAATTAAAAAATTTGTATAAAATTTAATATCGATCGATATATGTCATATGATATATCTATTATCCAATTGTTCCAACTATATATTGACGTTACACGTATGCACAAAACAAATGCAAAAAAGCTGCATATTCACAGTTGATTTTCTTGATTGGGAAATCATATTATGAATACTGCAGCATCAAAGTACAATTTGCAGTACATGTACATAAAGGCTTCTCCATGGCCGCATTTGCACCGCGGGCTAGCGCTCTCAATTTGATTTGATGTAATTTGTATATATATATGATCAAAAAAATGGATCAACTGCTTAAATAATTGGAAACACTATTAACATTTGAGATCCACTTCTGAACTCGTTTTTCACATGGTGAAAGTATCCTCAAAGTTTACTCAAAAAAGAGGAGAACTCGACAGTGTCACAATATTATAGTAATCATTTTTGAGTCTTTGAAAAATTTTGTGTTCAACTGTGACATGTTTTAAGTTACATCACTATATATATTGATCTAGAAGATCTATAGTCTATAGATTATCTATATATGCGTACATTCATTTCACATTATAGCCATTATCCATATATGTTATTTATATACAGGTAATTTATTATTCGACTTATTGTGCAAAACATGATTTTAGTATAGTTATTCCAATGGGTATTTAGGCTTCTTCTGAGATTTCATGTGTGTTCTCATATTTGAAGCTCACTTTACAGTGTGTTGTAATCTGGTCCTAAAACGACTCAAATTGTAGTACCAATGATGGAAGCTGTCGAGCTTCGGTGGTGATAGGTTCACACTAAGTAGTAACAAACTACTAGAATAATTTATAGCAAATTTGATTTATTATACAAATATACACAGTGATTGATATAAGGA